>KN550184.1:9766-21535 GCA_000797555.1 Oesophagostomum dentatum | reverse complement strand
TCCTGTACGGTTTGGACAGTGTACAGATCCTGCCTCCCCCCCCCCTCCGTCACTCGAGTAAGTCAGAGCTAGTATTTACTACGCTCGAAATAGGAAATTTTTTTACTAAGATCACAGAGCGTGAGTACTGGGCAGATGATTAAAAATGCTGATTTACCAGAGAATTTAAAGACAGCGTATGCGGAAAACACAGGCGTCCATATTTCATCTGAAACATGGGTTATGGACCTCTTCGTCACAGAACTCAAGAGAAAATTTCAAAAAGTTGGCACCTTCGGGGTAAAAACGAGCCTAAAAAGCCTGCTGGGACTCAGAATAAGGAACAACAAGCTGGCCAGAAACAATGAAAGTGTAGTGCTCTTAGCTATGGTAGTAGTGATAGGTGCGAAGAAATGGAGATTCAAATTACAGCAACTTGCTTATCCTTTGATAAACAATCTAGGTACGATGGATATCACAGGTCAGTTCCAAGCTAGCTCTTCCAACTCCTAGCGAATACTGTTTTGTCGCAGACGCAACTTCACGGTGACTACATCGTTTTTCTATGCTTTTGTTGTCGCAATTGTGTCAACTACATTCGAACTTCACGTTGTGCTTAAGAAAAACGTTGTACGGGCCTTCTATAAAATATACGAACCTTCTGCACCCCAACCTTAGCTGACACCCAGTCCGAGGTCATGAACTGGTAGCAAGTGCACGCTCAGGCGCAGGCGCTGTCACTAACCACTGCACACATTCCCGCTTCATCACTAACCATCTCGTCCTCAACCATTGTATGAATGAATATAAGTTATTTTTCCCCGTTTTCAAAGGGTTACTATAGTGGCTTAAGCAATTTTTTTAAACAGAAAATGGGACGAATAGCCAATCAGTGTCGATGAGGAGGCTAAATACGCTGCGGCTGCTAAGCACTTTTGAGGGAAAATTTTTGCCGTTTTCGGATAGCAGAATCCATTAAAAATTACATTAATTAAATTATGGTTAAATACACCAGAGATCCAAGTCCTTGGAAAACCAACCCTGTTAGTATACTTTCTTAACCAGATTTCCTTTTATTTGTTTGAAATTTATCTGATTACTGTCACTCAAAGAAGTTTTTGCAACTCTTTCTCTACATGTGCGCTGCGTTTAGTATACTGATGTGCGAGGTAGAAGAAGCGCTGCTTCTTTCAGACGAGTGCTCTTGCTGCTAGTTCATGACCTCCGTTCGGCTGGCGACTAGTCGCGGGTGCAGAAGTTCACGCACCCGCCTACTCTGCCTTTAAGCTGAAGTCCGTTTTTGTGCAAGAAATGCAGTGACCATTCTTCACCAGTTCAATGCGAAATTGAGCCAGATTTCTGTGTGACAATCTCGTATAATCAGAAACTGACCTTTGGGCTTCGAAATTTTCTGTTGGGGCCGGGGTCTCTAGCATAATATTGGTCGCAGCCGTTGTAGCTGGATCAGTTTGGAAGATTGTTCTGTACTTTTTTCCCGCTGTCCAAGGCTGTTTAACCTCCGAAATTTTTTCTAACGGATACTCTAAACCATACATTTATATTTTCAAGTCCTTAAACTTTCTGAACATAGCAAAGAGTTCGTCATTTGTACAACTGTTTTTAATTTTCTAATTATCGTTGCACAATATGTTTTTTTTCTAGAATTTCGGAAGTCTTCGGTAACTGCTACCCGTATATTTGATGGAACGCTAATTTCGCAATCCTGAGTAATGGCAACAAATTCTCAAATTGAGTTTCTGCTGAAACTTCGCTAAGCTGTGCCTGATGCTCAGAGTTCTGAAATCACATGTATTTTGTGCTCTGGTCTCTTGCTATTACCCTACGATTACTGTCTTGAAAGTGATGTTTGCAGTTTCTATCTGGTGGTGTAAAAACTCATTGAAAGCACTGGGCAATGACGTCTTACGATCTTCTGTCGAGCGAAGCAAGAATCTCTGCATTATTTTGGTCATGACGTGCATTGCTCCCACCTAGCATATTAGGTTATATTCATCTCTTTATGGCTTGGGAATAGAAGTTAAATGCGCGCTAAAACATAACGAAGAAAACATACACGCGAAAATAATAGACAATCTGAAGCCATCTCTGAATCCACTTGCGACGGTGAACTGTAGTCGGCGAGGAGAAGCGGCCACGGTGCCTCATCTTCTTGGTGCGGCGGGGTTGGCAGCAAGGCTAAGACTGCACCATCCAGGACGAAACGGAATGACCATGATGCAGTCGGAATAGATCCTTTTGCGTTTACCCTCACGCCGCCGAATATAACAGCCGGCTCGTGCACAGCATATGGAGAGGAGCCGATTAGTTGATGTACTTCTTTTTTTTAAATTACATATAATTGCGGAAGTGCTGTCGCTAATCAGTCGTTGGACGAACGCTGGAAGCTGTTTTGATTTTAGCCTTGTAGAAGCTGTAACCTGTTTTGGCGATTCCAAAAACTGAGATAAGACGACGTCGGAAGTCCGGGCGAAGCGTGACGTAGATGAATAGCGAAAATACAGAATGCATTGCGTAAAAGCAGTAAATCACACCTAAATGGGTTATTACGAATATGCACTATATTACAAAGAAATCAAGTATGTACACCTTCCGAAACTTCCTATCCTTATATTGCTAAGCTGATTCTGACAGGGAAGAATCATGAAATAAGCTCTGGCAATCAAATCCTACATGCTAGCAAACAACAATGTTTCAAGAGAAAAGGATTTTTCCTAAAGTTTCCTATGCGTTAGTGAGGATGGGAGCGTGGTTAAGTATCATGACACCATTCGGGGTGTACATTTTTAGTTGTCACTAAACATTGGCCATCCCCCTAAAGGTTTTCCATTTTCAAGGCTTCTTGTCTAGCAGTAGTTGCAGCCGTTTCGCTCTTGCAGAATCTTACAGAATCCTTCTAACATACCTATAAGTAGGTCATCCATCTGTGGTATTTGCAGCTCGTTCATGGTCATAAAAACAGCTGGAAGTGAGACCAGTGCAACAGAAATACCATTAATGGCCAGCAGCATTTTCTGCTTACGTGCATCGTCCTTTGCTGGGGCCTAAATGTTGGAGCAGAAATGAAATGATGGGATTAATACCATCTTTTCAATCCAATTGCAAACAAAGTAACTGCAGCCCTGCATATACAGTGCGTTTAGTAATTATATAACAACCCAATAGATTTTTCTAGCTTGACAACCTTGCCACTTGCCGATATTTTTTCTTGCTCAGCATGCAAAAGAGCCTCCGAGTGTAGATTTTTATTTATGTAGCGACAAGAATATGTTCTTACTGGATTTTTAGAGATTTTTGCCTATTTCACAATTACATGTTTCACAATTAGTGTTTCTAATAAACGGAGAAGCTGAAACTAATGCATGTCTTTGCGATACTGTGTGAACATGTCTCTTTCTTTTGCATACAGCTGCTCGCTGATTCGCCCATGCATATGATATTCTTTACCGGAAAAGCGGTAAATGGCGCAAAAGAGGAGACATTTTCGCTTACTCATTACTATTTATCTTGCTCTAGAGGAGTCCTACTGTTGCTCTATCTCCTAAAAAATATTCCGGCTTCAATATGGACAGTGGCTTGCTCTCAATATGCCTTCAACGACATGTCGTGGCTACCTCTGCGACGATCTACAGGATAATAGCGACGCTATTTCCACTGGTGTTACCTTCGCGAAGCAGCGCACATTTTCCAGATTATTGTTGTCTTTCTATGATTATTCTCCAGCCAGATGCTTGACATATCCAGATTTGAGCCTCCTCGGCCCAAAGGCGACTGCAAAAGAATTTAGCTGCTTGGTCATTGCCGTAAGCACCGAGCTAAGATGAACAAGAGCTTATTCGTCTCCCAGAGGCTCCAATTAGGAAAAATGATAGTTCCGAAGAAAATGTCTGCTTGGAAGCTACAATCTACCGTCGCTTCAAAAGCTGCGGCAATGACCAAGCAGAAATGTTCTTTTTCAAGCGCCTTTGGGCCGAAAGGACCAAGACCTACAAAGGTCAAGCACTCGGCTGAACCACCAGAAGTGCAGATGTGCTTAAGTCGGGGCTTGGGAGAGTTGTGCTGATTCGCGAAGACAGCACTAGTGGAAATAGCGTCGCTGTTATCCTGTAGATCGTCGAAAAGCTAGCCACGGCATGTCTTTGGAGGCATATTGAGCCAGCCAGCATCCATATTGGAGGCGGAACATTTTTAGGAGGTAAAAGAATACCAGCTCAGTTGTATATTTTTGGAGCAAGATAAATACTAACGTTTAGTAAGCAAAAATATCTTCTCTTTTATGCGCCTTACCGTTTTTTTCAGAAAATCGTCTTTTATCATAACGTAGGCATAGACGAACGAGCAGTTCTAAGGAAAGGAAATTGGATGATATTGGTCACACAGTCCCACACGATGCGCATTAGTTTCAGCTTTGCTCTTAGAAACATCAGTTTTTCAAAAGTGCCATGTAATTGCAAAACAGGCAAAAAAACTTTCAAAAATTCGTTAAAAGATGATATTGTCACTACATGCACAAAAATGCCCATCTCGAGATTCTGTTATATGCTGATATAGAACAAATGTCGGCAGATGGCTAGATTGCCAGGCTAGAAAAATACTGCCTAAGTGTGGGGGAGTAATATGACTACGAAACACGCTGCATGCGGCGACCAGTATACGATCATTACAACTTGGTTTATTTTAAGGTGAATTTTAAAAAATCCCTCCTATCATTTCGTTAATAATGCTCTCTCGCAATAGTTAGCTAATACCGGTACTCACTCGGAGTTTGTTAATCCTGTTGAAAATGACTTTCAGCACAATGAAACACGACATATAGATTATAGAAATAGTACAAAAATGAAAAGTGCCGTAAATAGCGCCCGTCGACTGCATGACACCACACATTCTCGTTGGATTTCTGTTATGATTAATGGAATTTATCGTGATGGCCAGAGCGATGAATACCTGTAACGGTTAAGTGTAATACGAGCGAATTGCTTTGCGGAACTAGATCGCGCCAGGACCTTTGAGCTCTAGTGGCCAAAAACCTTTATATTGCAGAGGCAAAAGCCAAAAAAATGTCTTAGCTTCGACAAGAAATTTTTTAAAAAACTTTGGAGAGGCAACGGTTGAGTACTAATGCTAACTCACCGCTGTTAGTAAAAATGCGAGCAGTATCAAGTAGTAATTGTAGCGCTCTTGCCATAGTCGTCTATAGTAAGTTGCATATTCCAAAGCGAAAACTCGTTCCATTGTTATGAAAACGTTAATGAGGGCGGGAAACTGGCCTAAAATCGAGACTCTCTGACTATGCTATCTGGTTTTGAAAGCAGTTCTTGCAGTGATCTTTTCCATTTCCTGTTTACCTGAAAATATCATCAGTGTCGACCAAGGAGTACGATAGAAACATTCAACAGAGTAGGTGGCGACATAGAAATTTCCAATCCGCATAAAATAAAGTCGGAAAATTCCTATGAAGAGATATGCTAGTCCATTTGCCTAGAAGTTAGTCAGCTTTCACAGCCTTTTTTTTTAAACGAAGGTTTAGTACGGCTCACCAACTCTCCAGCACTTAGTGCGAGAAACATAACGTACTTTTGACGCAAATCTTTGAAAAAGAATACCAGTATACATATCGAGCTTGAAAGGCACACGCATGCACCGCACACTATGTACAGGGTGAATCGCAACTGCAGCTCCCTGTCATCATACTAAAAATTCTATGCGTATAAGGTTCTATACTGAGCTGAGGCGAATTTTCAGAAGGTAAAAACTGAATTTTGGCTTTGTCGTTTGTTTCAGAAATCGGGTTACAAGTATAAGAGCCAGATAGTTTCTGCCAAAAATGATCCAGATTTATCCAGACCAAGAGAGAGACAGAAAATTTCCTTCCCTATATGTTTGATGATTCTGCAGAAAACTCAGAAAAATGTTACTTCTGCAATTAAAGAAAAAACTTACATCAAAATTTCTTTAGAAAGAGTACGATTTTGTCAGAGATTTTGCATAATTATGAAGTGGGTGAACATCTTCAAAAATGATTAAAATCATGTACGCCTCTGAGTATGTTTATGATATTTCAATATATTTTTATGTCAACTACAAAAAATGCTTATTTGTTCACTTATGGAGGCACATTAAAGTTGCGCTCGTAAAAAATATGATACTGTTGCGAAAACCGCTATATATTCATTTGTAGATTATGAAAAGTAAGTCTAAAAGCTAATGAATTTAACGCAGAACCTCGTTAGAATTTTTTTCAGTTCGAAAAACTTACTACGGAGCGTTCAAGCATTGGCGACTTAGTACTTGGCTCAGCAGTTCGCCAGCCGTACGCCCTTCCGCTGATTTATACTTGTTTAGAGAGGTATACTAGATCATGGCTGGTTAGGTTTTTCTTTCAATATTAAACAACAGATCTTTACAACCTCATCAAAACATTTTACTATGAAGAATTTGAGCGTAAAATTTATTATTGTTAGTGTGAAGAAAGCTTGCGACTGCCTTGCTCAGCAAAAATGTACACTGCCACACTTGTCACGGTAATGAATGCGAAGTAAGCTTATGACTCAAGCAAATCCTTCGATACAATATGAGTTTATGAAATACTTTTGTAAAAAAGGTCTTCTTTTGAAAGCTAGATGGCTCGAAATAAAATGTATCTGGAACATGCGGCTCTTCAATACGGCTCTTCCGGGTTGTTTTGTGGACTAATATACACTAATGTAATGACAGTCATAAGTGAGAGATCGAGGGAGCCGCTGCTGCTTCTAATCTTTGTATCCAAAACGAGGAATGGTGGGAACTACAGGCCAAAGTTCGGAAATCTGTGCATCCGAACTTGAAAAATGAGTAATAACAAACATTCTGGGTAGCCGTCTGAGCGGTATGTAGTGTCGCTGGTCTCGCCATACGGACCACCCATTGAGGTTGCACGTGGACCACACAGGAATCGTATACGTAGTGTTAAAGTTGTGCACTGCTGTATTTTGCCAAAAGCTGAAACTTTGTTTTGGACGTGAACAATTAATTTGACGAAATCTTGAAAAAGTGGAAAGATTTAAGTCTTTATTATAGGAAGGTTTGACCCTGCGCTTAATTCGCAGTAGTAAATGTGCGAGCAAAACCAAAGTCATCAAATGTCTTCCCTCATTCTTGTTGCGAATAGAATAAAATCCGCTGGTCATAAGTCAACATCGTTGCGTATGAGTAACCAAAAATGGAAGTATGCATTCTATAATAAGTGTTTTATCTACAGGGAGCGCATTAATTACCTGCACAGATTTTGTGCTACAAGGTAAACAGTGTGAAGCAGATTCGCAAGCAAGTTCGTAAGACAGATTGTTTTCTATGGCCTTTCTAAAGAATATGCGACTCATGATATTTGGATTTATTGTCATATTGTCCAAAAGGAGCTTGAGACGATCTTGGACTCCATTGCCGTCGTGATAACCTCCGTAGTGGTCGCCCAATATTTCTAGTATTTATTGAGGACGAATCTCAACGAAATCAACGAATCTAAGCCTGTACACTAGCCAGAGAGAAGAAACCCTCCACTGTTCCAAAACCTGATTTTGAAATGAAAAAACTGCGGAACATATAAGATATCCGAATGTTGTGTGGACCTTACACGTGTGCCGGGAGATTTTTTTGCTTTGCGAGGCAGGGACTAAAAACAAGGAAAGAGTTCTGGGTGAAACCTTGGCAGAAGATGTTCAAAGGGTCTGTCCAACTAAAAATTATGGGAGTTGGAGAAATTGTTCTTATCTAATGGGTTTTTCGCTACACAAGTGCAATACCCTTGTGTCAAACGCTCAAGAAATAGTCATCCAAACTTCATGCATATGAGAAAACATACCACATTTCTCTAGTGCTGCAGGCTTTTTCTGGTTTTATATATAGTCTGAAAAAGCGAAACATGCTCTATTGCAGGGACTATTCAAGCCTGCCCAATGTGTCGTGCTGAAAAACAAGATCCTTTAAGGGAAAGACATGTGGGTGTCATAAGCAGGTGATCTGAGGAGGATCATCACTCCAGTTTTCACACATATGGCACACAATTCGAATGCTACTAGAGCCTAGTCTTTGGAGAGGTCTTAGCAAATCATGCTTAAGATAATTTGCAAATCCGTTCCACTGTGGCCATTTGGCGCTGCGATACATCTGTTCAGATTAGTGTGCACCCTGTACTGTCTATGCTCAAGCAGCTGTATGTAAGACAAAAAGCTAGCGGCTGTGAAAAGTAGATGACTTTCTGGTCCAAATCTCTACCCGCGTCAAGACGTCATATTTTGCTTACAAATCGTCGCCAGAATGCGTGCCGTCTGCGAACAACCCCGATTCCATTACAAGCTATGTAGTTCAGGCATTTGAGAAGACGTTTTTTTAGAAATCGAATATTTTCCCTAGTCAGTGGCAGTGGACAAGGAAAATGCTGCTTACTTTTTGGTTAAGAGACTAAATTTCTTGAAACTCACACGCCTCGCTACTGTACCACGCCGAAAACGGTACAGTACCCGTTTAATTCGAACACAGCACTTAGGTGTTGGGTGCATGACCCAGATTTCTGAGCTTTGGACTGATTTCTGAATTCAGTGGTTGAACCGCTTCTTGGCCTAACAATAAGTTAGCAGCTTCATTCTACATGAATCCACTTTGTTGCAACATTTCGGGCGTTAGGCTCATCATCGGACTGAAATATAAGAAGGACAGTAGCATCATGGACAATGAAGGAGATATTAAATACCGCTGACTCACTCAGGCTTAGTTTGGTAGTGACCGAGTCTAGGATGTGTTTCAGTGGCGCGAGATCTGATGAAAGACGGTAAATGACAATTTAGAGTCGCTCATTCTGTCTCTTCAAGCCGGTCATCTTTCTTCCGATATCCCACTAGGTAAGGCTAGGTCACTACCACATTCACCTTAGCGAGAACGATGTCGAACGTGTCTATCTCTCCCTCTTTACGTTGTTACTGTCTTCATTATATTCAGCCTTGCAATAAAGTGTACTCATCTGTAAATATTTCTTAACTATGTATTCTCAAATTTTCGTCGTGAAGATATTTGAAGAATTAGGAGAGCTGCTGCCCGAAAAATAACAAAACTATTATGAACGATTATATATTCAGCTTTAATGCGTTTTAAAAATATGCCTGTTTACAATATTTGCTACGCTTCTTATTTCGAATAGTGGTTTCTGGCAAGGTAAAAGTAATTTATTTTGATAGTGACAGCAAAGCGGCACCATCATGCTATAACGTAATGTCCGACTGGATGATTTGTGAAACACCCAGTGCATTGCCTATTTCGAAGAGTTCCAATGCTTTTAAGGAAACGTTGTGTGTCCTAACTCTCCATCAGAGATGGAACTGTCAAAATAAAAGCAAAAGCGAACTAAACGAGGAATCTCTTGTCATTTCTTCACTCTTTCTTCCTCATATTAGAAATTCCTAGATTAGTCGCAATGAAGACCTCCTACTGAGAATAACTAGCGATTTCGTTCCTTATCCGGATCTCTTCAATCGCTGAGGTTTTGCATGTAGGAGTTGCTGCACCACCCGACAATTTAATTATTTTTATCTTCGTATGTTTCATTTTTTCACTTCGTATTCTGTTGCATATCTCATTAACGAATTTATTCAGAACTTTAGCGAAGATAGTGACGTCATTACGTCATTGAGGCAGCACTTCTCCTTTTGCTTACCAACGGCATAAGAACTGTTCGTCACAGCCACTAGAGCACTCGGAGCATACTGCGCCGACATGATAGACATTACCGTAGTCATAGTTGCCACTGAAGTGCACTTCTTTTTATGCGCCTTTTTTTAGAACCTGACCCCAAAAAACCTTACCCCGGGTTGTACATGCAGGTGAATACCCAGACAGGACCACAGAGTCTCATAGCGCATCCGACTTTAATATTATTCCACCAAGCCATCTAGGCGTTTGAAATCAGCAAGAAAGCTGAGAACATGAGTTCGATGGAGTACCTTAGTCCAGCTGTCAATAGGCAGCGAGCGTTGTCTATCCTTTGGAAAGAAAATCATATTCGATCTAAAACCATGTCTGTTTAGCTGTGTCCACCATGTAGAAAGTGCCTAAAATTAAGTATAGAGGACGATACAGAGCGAGTTGATTTCAAAGTATTACATTTCGTATGACTTGTGTTCTATTGTTGTGTGACTTCACAATACGGATGTTTTGCTTGTGGTTTCCTACAGCATGCGGCGGCAATTTCGTTTGTCTGCATTTATAGACTCCCTGCTCTGCATAGGACTCTGCATCACAGGAGTATTTCTGAAAAAACAGTCATTTGGTAGGGAGAAAATTAGATCAGTTTTTCTGAAAGATACATTTATTGCTACCATTCGGAACATTAGAGTTGCTGGAGGAGCGATTCCCCACCCTGCGTTGACCTGCGTCTGTCCCCTGACCAGCTGTCCTCTAAAAATCTGCTCGCATTGAATATGCTTTCCTAAGACGATTTAGGGTTTCTGACCAGTACCTATTACCCAGTACCCAGTACCTACCTGTAGTAATTATGCATGTTGAGGATCAGTTCTCTCTCCTGATTGCTCATTCTTCGATTGTCGCAGACGGGTTCTTAAGTAGTATAGTAAAACGACTGGCTTTCAAAGGGCATTTAACAGCTTACTGGGCCATGGTTTTCTAGTAGTGGTTCTGGGCCTAACTGTCGTACTGTTTGTCACGGTAGCTGTCGTAGAAGAAGTGTCGTTCGTAGGAGTTTCTTGTGAAGTGTCGTTTGCGGGACTTTCCTGTGTAGTGGCGTTCGTAGGAGTTTCCTGTGAAGTGCCGTTTGCGGGACTTTCCTGTGTAGTGGCGTCGGTAGAACTTTCCTCTGAAGTATCGACCGCAGGAGTTTCCTGTGAAGCGTCGTCCGTAGAACTTTCCTGTGAAGTGTTCTCCGTAGCGTTTTCCTGTGAAGTGTTCTCCGTAGCGTTTTCCTGTGAAGTGCTCTCCGTCTCCTCGTCGCTGTCCTCCTGCGCGAGATGAGTTCCAATAAGAGCGAGGAGTATCTGAACCAACTTATGTACCATAAAATGATAAAAACAGACCATGAACTCACCACACATACATGCGCACTTGGCTTCATGATGTGTACAGTGCAAATTCGCTAAAGGCTTATAAAGGCTCATCCTCTCTGTAGGTCCATAGGAATGGATTAACAGCGGCAATGAATAAGCTTACAGATATATTCGTTCTCTGCTTCATTTCGATTATCCATTTTCACACAAACACTTATTATTGCACTCTTCATACTGCTTTTATCACCCGCATGCCTGCTGCTTTTCGATGTACCGCGGATACGCCGTTTCTATTTCTGAGTGTTGTAAGGGGTTTTTCATGCTTCGACGGATCCGACTGACAATCGAACGGTTTTAACATGCCAAACTTGTGGCTGCGAATGATTATCGACGAGTTCTTAAATCATTTTCTACAGGCTACAGGTTTACTACGGTCTGTCCTCCCCATGTATTTGGTTATTTGATTGCACGTCGCTTTTTTTGATGCATGCACGCTCGGATGAATATTTCGCGCGACGTCGGATCGCACCGCTTCGCCGCGCAACGCATATCCATGATGACCCTATCCTTGAGGAGCAATTCCCCACCCTGCATTGACCTCCGTCTGTCCTCTGACCAGCTCTCCTCTATAAATCCGTTCATGTTGAGTTTCCTTTCTTAAGATAATTTACGGCCCTTGAGGTTATTAATATCGGCCCCTACCTGTATTCATTACGCATACTGAGGATCAATTCTCTCTCTTTATTGG
>KN550183.1:6195-16416 GCA_000797555.1 Oesophagostomum dentatum | reverse complement strand
GCCACACCTGCCGAACCTGCTCCAGCTCCTGAATCTGAGTCACGTCCTCCGACAAAAAAGCAAGACTCTACACCAGAATCACAGCCAGCTACTCCTGCTGGTGAGGCCGCTGTTGTGAAGAAAGCCACTCCTCCTCAGAAGGAAGCGACTCCCCCTCCGAAGTCAACCACACCTTCTACCCCTAATGCTCGGCCTAGTGCTTCTTCAAAAGCGGCCACACCTCCAAAACGTAGGTTAATTCACAAACAAATCTTTTTTTTATCTCAGGTTTTCGATTTGTTTACAGCAGGTACTGCTGCTTCGTCGAAATCCAGAGAAGGAACTCCTGCAGGTGTAGTGAGGTCCCGAGAGGGCAGCAGGAGAGGTGCAGAAACTCCGAAGAAGAAGGAGAGCGAGCCTGCTCTGCCTCCGCCAGCGTCGCGTGATGGTGGCGTCTCACCAGGTGCCCCACCCAAATCCAGAGAGGGGACACCCGCAAGCATTCTGCCATCACGGGATGGTGCATCGCCTGCAGCTCCTAGATCCAGAGGAGCTTCTCCTGGTTCAGTTCCGCCGAAATCGCGAGATGGCACCTCGCCGGCTCCACCACCCAAATCAAGAGATGGCACTCCTGCCTCGAAGACGAAACTGGAAGGTCTCAGCGCGCCTGAGCTGTCTATCAGCGTTCCTGTACTGCTCATTATAGGTAAGTTATAGCTATATTAGTGAAAAAGGTATTAGGTTATTCCATAAATTTTGTGAAAGAAGGAAATTCAGTTCCTTGTAGTTTTTCTAGCGCCTAAGGGCGGAATGCGAGAGTAGGTCCAAATATTTTTGAAAGTGGCCATTGGCCCAAAACAAAACTGAAAGAGGTCCTTTTTTAAAAATATTTTACTGTGTGTTTAAAATACCGACTTTTGTTTCCAGAAACTTTCGCAGGAACTTTTTAAAACATTACTATCAGTTTTTCTTCGGCCAACTTAAGCCTCACTTACTTCTGACCTTTCTCCCTCTTCTTTTCAACGAGGAAACTCTACGACAGCAATTGGCCTGCAAATTAATGATGGAATTACTTTCTTCAAATTTTATCCGTAATACCTAGGTTCCAGTGACGCTCCGAGCCCCCCATCGAGAATGGGTCCGAAAATTTTTAAAAGTGGCCTAGAGGTCAGGAGAAAAATTGAAGAAGGGGTCAATTTTTAAAAACAACTTTTTACCGATTTAGAATATCGATTTTTATTTCTGAAAATCTTTTTAAAATTTTTACAATAGATTTTTCCTTGGCCTCGTCCTCAGCACTTCTTAGTGATAGTACTTTTTTACTTATGCTGCAAAGCCTGGCGTAAGTTTGATTTGTAGACGCAGTGACTATTCACGAGTGGGCCAGTTTAATACTACTCGTGTTTTTTTGGTTTTTCGTTTTGTTTTGTTTTTTTTATGTTTGTAAACTGCGTTTACTTTACAGGTGCTCCTGGAGCACAAAAATCTGAAGTAGCAAGACGAGTAGCTGATAAATACGAGGGATTCCTTCTCCTGTCGATGGGAGTGTTGCTTAGAACAAAGGTTAAGGCAGAAAGTGAAGACGAACTATGGTTCAGAGTCGCAAGGAAAATGGATCAAGGAGAGCCGGTACCGATGGTAGGTCTTCATGCTTGAAACTCTAGAGTATTTGTTTTTTTTTCGCAATTCGAAATCTATCATATTCAGAAGCTTTGCCGGGAGCTGCTGTACAATCAGTTACAAGTTGATGGAGAAGCGAAACGCGGCTTGATCATCGAGGGTTACCCGAGAACGGAGGCACAGTTAACAGATCTTAGAAATGTGGTAAGTTAAGTTCTAATTTCCACTCAATTCATCACTAATGGAGGGAACTGTAATCTCTTTATTTTGACTGGGCCATACAACTTTACGTTCTTCATAATCCGCTTAGACGAGCTATGGTAAAGTTAAGCGAGTTTTTATAAATAGATTGGGTCAAGTTATGCTAATTTCAGCAGTTTTTACGCGCAGAAAGGGAAACTAGTTCTTGAAATATTTACTTATTTGCTTGCTTAATATGCTCAAAGGGGTGATGGCGAAAAATACCGATAGGGACATTATGACTTCTTACTGAATGATTGCATTCCAATGATATGAAAGAATATGGGCCAACTTTGCCTGAACTATTATTATTTTATTTTTGAACAGAAATATGGAAGTGAACCTTTTATAAGAAAGCGGTTGAACATGCAATTAAAATGATTGAAATGATGGTGATCAAGTTAACGTTGGGCTATAAAGTTTTGCCTGAAGGGAAGTCACTGAGCTGAAGATGCAGATTACAAAGGAAATTTGTTACCTAAGAAAATGGCTTGAAATATTTGCAATGGTCTATCCTCGGTTCTGCAGACTTTCAATTCTCGAATAAAAAGAAAAGCAAACCTAAACTGGTAAGACTCACAGAATGCAAATGAATATTCATGGAAAAAATTTTTGATTAGAAATTAGCATGGGGCGTACTTTATACCTGTTGTTTCCTAAACGTGGGCTTACCTGCAGTAAAAAGGAAAATACTGGAAAGACGAAGCACGGCGAGGGCTTTTTATCGACTCAGCCGGAGTTTGTTAAACAAAAGTTTCACATAATTGCATAGTAGTATATAAAGCTGAGCTCATGTATTTGCTAAAAATTCGTTTTCATAGGATTTTTTTGCGTAAACAGGGCTGGAGTTATGTTAAACCCTTACACATGTAAAAGTTTGATGCTGTTTTAAAGAAACAATGGCTTATTAATCGAAAAAAATAATCCGTAAACGTTTACAGCTAGGAAGAATCGACCTTGCAATACTCATTGACTGTACGGAACAGTTCTGCATGGATAATATTGCGAAACGGTTTGAAGATGGAAATGGACAAAGGCCAGGTAGGATTAGAAAATTTCCGTAGTTTTCTCGCTGTTCTAGCATTACCTAATCTATAAAATATCTTCTGTTGTTGGAAGTCGCGAAGTAATTTCTTAGTTATAAAGAAAAATCATTACAGACGATTCACCTAATATAGTGAAAACAAGGATGGCTCTTTTTAAACAGAACACCCTTCCGATGTTGAAATCCTTAGACGAGAAGGGGATACTACGAGTGGTAAGCTTTTTTTGTTTCAGTCGTTCAAGTAGGTGTTCATAAGAGTATTGTATTTTATATGAAGAAAACTTATATCTCTGCTTCAGATAGAAGGCGATTCTCAACTGGATTCCGTTTTCAATGATGTAACAACAATACTCGATCGAGAACTGCATATGAATGGTACGGAAGGGCAACTTTTTCAACTTACTTCGAGAATAAACTTATACTGTAAAATCCTGCTACTTTTGGAAAAGCAAACTTCCTAAAACAATACTAAGTGAGGCTACACGGAAGATTTTTCGCTCCAACACTAAGATAATAGACGGAAAAATCAGCGCACCTCTTCGCACAAATATTTTATCACCTTCATCAGTTGCTTTCAATCGTTTTCAAAAATGGACACGATCTGATCCCTTTTTGATTTAGAAGAGGCAGGAGGCACAGAAGCAGCTCCCGAAGCAGCTCCAAAAGCAGCTCCAGAAGCAACCGACGGCGAGACCAATGTAAGTTTTTCTATAATTTCACTTAGATCAATCTTGCAATGTGTAGATTGTAATCACTATATTTTTTTAACTATATTTTTTTGAAATTTCAGGCTCCATGATTGGAAAAGAAGACACCAGAGAAATCGTTTCCATAGGGAACATTATAAAAGAAATACGGAAAACGCATAAACTGTGTTACAAATCTTTGTTCGTGTATCAGTGTGGAATATTCTTCAGTGCTTTGTGTCGACAGAAATGATGGAATTAATTCAGCATTATACACTTAAAATATAGTAAATAGAATGTTAGGCTACATCCAAAAGTCTAGTGCCGCAAAAAGAAGCTTTTTTCCCCTTCATCTTCACTTCAAAGTGCTTTTGTAAGGTACTTCTTTCAAATTATTAATATGCCGCACGATTTCCACACAAACCGCCTTGCTCATAGGTCTGATCCAACTATTACTTACCAGCTGCACAATGCTACACTAATGAAGGAATCTTAAGGGATTCTTAGTGCGATTTTACTTAAAAGGTTTCCACGACATTTATTTACCAGATAGAGCTTACTGCTCGTTATTCGTTAAATTTGCTCCACTTATCGTATAACGAATGGAGACAGGATTTTACTGACGAGCACATCATCGGACTCATATGTCAGGAGTATGCATTGGGCATTCGAATGATCTCGATTAAGCCGTTACTGTAGAAAAAACCGAGGACATAAAAAATGAAGTTCTTACTCCTCTTACTAGGATAGATGTTGCAGTCAGTAATTTCGATGCTTTATTTACAAATGCCAAAGAAATATTATGCTTTTCGTGATAAAGTGACACAATTTTTTCGAAATGTTCGAAACTTACAGCAATAGCGCATAAGTGGGACGAAAACTAAAAACCGTTGAGATTTCTCGGACGCTAGGAAGTGGATTGGGCCACCTTCACATGGATTCAATTGCCTCTTTGGAGTATGAAAAAAGCTCAGGCCAAAGATTAGTTAGAAAATGAAAAGTTTACCAGATTACAACATATTGTTGCTGAAGTAGAATAAACGATGAGGAAAAAGGAAAGCATGAAATCTCCTCAGCAGCATGACTCCAAAGATTCCCGTCAAATCCGTATGCGATTCGTTTTCTGAATTTCTATATGTTTGATAGTTCTTAATTTGCGGAGACTGCTATTATAGATACGCCATTCAAGATTACAGGTTTTTAGACCTAGAAATATCTTGGATCCATAAAGTGTTCAATCGCTACGGAAGTTCGTGTATATAGAAGTACAAATTCTGAAGTATAATCTCAGTTATTAAATTTATAAGGCAAGAGAAATTACTGCAGAATATGCAAAATTATTACGTTTGCGCTCAACCTTAACATAACTTCAGGACATCCGAACTCTTTCGTTCCAGGTTTTTTTCGTAGAACAAGGTAGATTGCAGACGGACTTCCCTAAATATCAACTCTTCATCCTTGTAAGGATGTGAATAATCACGACATTTTTTCACTGAAGTCATATTTTCTGAAACACTAAGCATTTGTTTTGATATAAATCTGATGAATTTGGTTCTATTCGTTTTATAAGGATTAGCGAATCCTTGGATTAGATGAAGAGACAACCTATATAAACTAACATGCACTTAATCCGGCTTTCTGGTGTGAGTTATACAGTAAAAAAGAAAGTGATAGAGAAGTTCATAATTATATATAGATGCATCAGAATACTTCCGATTAACTACAAGAGGAAGACAAGAAATGGAAGGCTGATTAAGACAGATTTTTTGACGAGAGAGCTGTTCTTATCTATTCTATGTTGTATTCTTATCATTTTTGCTGGCCTCATGTACCTAGCGGTTTCAAGCTTTCCGAACAGTAGAATAAGCCAGCTCACGTTTCGAGACATCAAATCTATTAATGTTGAAGATCCGCAATACTAAACTGTATTTCAACCGAAATTCTGGTACAAGCCTTGCTTTTTTTTGAAATCTTCCTTATAAACGACTATACGCGGTAATGTCTAGTGCATAAGCTAGATGAATAATGGGAAAAGAAGCAAGAGTAATGTTGCTTACGTCAATCCATTATCGCTATTAATATAGATCTATAAAGAGACGCCAAACTAAACAACTAGACCTTTATAAGCGATTGCTATTAAGTTAAGGTTCTTATGTGTTCTGCAGGAACTATCACCTTGTGGTCTGTCCAGGATATAAGCCTAGCAGTAAAGTACATGAACTTGACACGGTAAAGCAACTTTGTTTTAAATAAGGCTCGGTTATACCTACAAATGATATGACTAAATCGCGATCTTAGATAAGCACCCGCAAGCAAAACAAAGTAGTTTTTGTGATTATCATTCCAACAGTTCCATTGTTAAGAGTGGGAAAACGACTAAATTCTGCAAAATGAAGTATAACCGTGCTGCGATTAGGTAGCCATGGAAAATCAAAACAAACGCGAAAAGATTTAGCGGTAATTTTTGATCCTCGATGTTTTTTTTATTGATTATTACCATGTACAACTATCAAATTTTAGCGATTTATTATCTGCATAACTGAGCCTTTAGGTTGAGAACTAACGCATGACCGTGATGGTTTTTTGATCAATGAAAATGGACGGTCATTTTACTTGTTCCAAGCTTGGTATGCTTCCTTTTGCATACGTATAACATGATGTAGCGCTAGTTTCACAAAGAGGCGACTCTGGTTTCAGATCGCATAATTTTGACATAATCTGTTTACAGCAGCAAGATCCTATAGGTTGGAATCAGCTAGTTATGAGCTGCATGTACAAGACAAAGAAATCGCCGGTCAAGTTCTTCGGTTTTAAATAAGAGCAGAACTATGTTGGAACCTCTGAACCAGATAGAAGGCGATATGTCCAAGACGACATTCCTTCTAAAAATCACAGCATCTACAACGTGGTTTAATGAGAAACCTCAGAGCTCAAATTTTTATTGCAAATAGATGACCCACGTCAAATTTAGTTGAGCGCACTGGGAAACGTCTCTTCCCAGTTTCCTCGGATTTACGGAAAATGATTTCACAGACTTTTCGACGACACCGTTCCACAAACCAGCAGCTCTCAAATTTCCTGTGAACCACGCCATAAATTAAGTAAGCAGATTCATTACGAAGTCATGTATTTCTATGCGATAAACTGTCTTCCTCTAAAGACATGGACTGAAACGAAACATATATTTAGTAATCCTGCTTCAAAGTTTTTGATGATCCATTTCCTAGACTTACGTTAGTACATTCATTTTCTTTAAGTGTTGTTCAAAAACCCAAGCTGGTAAAATAAGATGTAATTCAGGTTAGACCTCGATGTGAATTTTACAAAAAAAACCTCACTAAGTGTTGTTGGATTTGTGTACCTACCTCTCAGGTAGTGGTAATTCATCGCATAGCAATCCATGCTTCTGCAAGCAGCATGGTAAAGTTTTACAATATCTTGACTAGCAGGATACCTGAAGCTTGTTAGGACTAGAAGTGGTGTCATCGAAATAAGTTAATTATTTCTTCAAATATTGCTATAAATGGCTCCAGCAGGATTAAAGCAAAATAACGAATGAGAAGTTTAGACACACATCGTAAATATATGATTTATTACAGCCACCTAAACATAAAAATGGAAAACAACTATGATTTCTGATTCTATTTCAAAACTTTTAAAGTTAACACACGGATAAATAGATCTTTAAGATTTCCACAGATTTTAATTCGACAGTTCATCAGAACTAGGGCAGGAACGGTCGACACTGAAATGTCATGGAGAAAGATGTGTGAAGGTGTCCTAATATATCACTGTTCATGTTGGTTAATTTTCAAAAAGACAGGCATGCTCCTTATACTGAAATTCAGCCCACTGTATAATGTTCTTTCCGCAATCTCGTCCCCATTCCTGTTTTTACGGTATATCGAAACCAGTTGAATGTAACGACAAATATGTACAAAGGAGTAATCACGATAAGTACATATGCAAAAAGAAAGGGTCAAAGCGGAGGAACGAGAAGGGCATGTGGTTGTGAAAAAACGGAAACGGTAGGCTGAAGTTCTAGGGCTAGACAACTCATCCATCCTCCTAAAACTTAAACAACTTAAGCAATAACATCTCAAAGGTTTTTTGTCGCTATTAACTTTCGCACATTTGTTTTGAGCTGCTGATAAGGGAAAGCTCTCCGAAATTTGCAAGAATTTGAAAACCCAGTTCCTTTCAATTTCTGTTCTGTCTTTAATCGCCACAGTAAATTAGAAGAAAAGAACACGGGATTCAGCTTAGTACCAGAAGCCCTTTATGGTGTGTTCGATTCTATGGAGCTGTACCCTGGACCCAGCTGATGCGTGGGCCTTGGAAAAAAGTGAACCACTTAGGCTAGTTGCTCCCTAGCCTCAGATGCTGATTCGTTTGAGCTAATCCGGCTAATACAGGTTTCAGCCTATCGGCTACTTTTTCACTTCGCACATAGTCACCTCGAGTGCTGTCCCCAGTAAATCTGCTCTTTGGTTCATGGTTGTTGATAGCGACTCGGAAGGCCTTTGCCAACTTCTCTTTCTCTCTCCTCCTAACCTCATTATCACGGCTATCGAAGTCGCATCGCAAATGCGGCCACATTACCGAGCGTATATGTATTTAAACTTCTTGCTAATTGATAGGAATCTGCCTTCTTGATGCAGCTGCTTTCCGATCTTTGCGCACATTCCAAGCCTTAGTGCTAATCTTTATCTCCGACCGCATTTGCACCTCGGGACGCTCGCTGCTACAAGAATTTTGTGGAAGAAAGTGCAAACATAATTACTTTTATGTCTACCCTTTCTTCGGTTCCTGCACTTGCACGTGTTCATCGTGAGAAAGCAGCATTAGGAAAGGCTTTGAAAGTTTGAACTAAGTACATGACAACTAACTTATGCAGATGCTGCTTAGCTTAGTCATGCCTGTGATGTCGCACATTACATTCGTTGTTCTCGCTACTCGAGTAATCCTCTCTCTGTCCGCACCTTCTTCTTCCACCTACGTAATGACAAGCTTTGACTCTGAACTCCTGCGTAGTCTTTCAAAACTCCTAGACCTGGCTCATTATTCATCTAGTATTTAGTTACTATGTTCCTGACTGTGGCTACTGAGTCAAATGAGGTTCATTTTCGAATTTCTGTATAGAAGGGCGTCTACCTTTACAGATTTTTACCTGTTTGTTACTTATTTATGCACCGATTTATGTGTTCATGCTACTACAACCAAAGAAAAGCGAAAAGAGGACTTTTTCCCACCTTGATAACGTGTCTTTGACTAAACAATCCTGATTCTCAATTTTCAACTATTAGTGTTCACCTGACTGTAAAGCCAGATAAATTTCAGTTTATCATGCTAGGTGTAAAACTCGCATCGTACGATTTCAATTCATGCCTTGCTTATCTTCGAAATAGCTGCGGTTCTGCGGTAACCAAATATCAGAAAAGGTAATTATTAGAGAACTGAACTCCTAGAATCCTTCGGGCATGGAACAATTCTAACTGGAAGGAAAACATTCGAGAAAAGTCAGTGTTAAACAAGCAAGCAAAATTGCCTAGCTGTTTTATTTTTTGCTACTGTTTTTCTCCAGTAGAAAGCTTCAGAGTTCACAACATGCAGTCCATCAACCAGTTGTAATTCTGACACTGAAGAGGCAAGACATTAAATTTGCTATTAGTTTTTCTTACATACTGAAGAGTTGAAGAAAACAACCTATTTTTTAACACGAATCCGTGTATTTTTTGTGTTTGATGCCGATCTGGAGGTGTATTTGTTTGAAAAATTCCGCTCGTTCGCCGTTATTGTGTCACTAGCCCTGCCTATTATGATGAGTTAATTTTTCCACTTTTTTAAAATCTTGTTTGGCACGCCCAAGGTTGTATTACTAAATAAATAAATAAATAAATAAATAATAAAATTATTCTACCTTCTCGCTCCCATAGAGCAGGATAGGAGAGATGTAAAGAGGCTAGGTTCGGCAGAAACCTGCACCGGAGCAGAAGTATGTCACAGCAGGATATCCTAGGGCTTTTTTGTTTTTCGCTCAAAAGAAGTACAAATTTAGAAGAAGAGAAACGAAAATTTAACTTCTCGAGGCTTGAAGCAGATATTCTCCGACTCAGTGATGGCCCATACTATTCATGCTATCCTTAACCCTTTTTCAAGTATTTGGAATTTTCGAAAAAAAAGAACTAACTGAGATCTATAGCTTAAAATAGTTATTCTCGCTTTAGTAGGGGAGAAACTCCAATTTAGAAGGTCATTGTTAAATTGGCCAATCTTGTATTGAAGGTCTCATATGTTTCTATATGTCTTCAATTTTCTAAATAAAAACTATGCGCTTAAACCATTTGAAAAAAATTCTAGGTATATTGCTTTTATATATGGCTTCTCCACAGTATAATAATTTTTTGACGTTCCTTGCGATACTACTCTGGCCAACTCAAAAGGAGAAGAAAATTAGAATAAAAGACACATTATACTTACTTATTTCACACATGTGAAGCCATATCCACGAAGAAATCGGCGAAAGGCTTCGCCGAGCTTCGCCGGCCATACGTTTTTGCTGACATAATGAAAATTCCTACTTCCTCTTCGATTTTTTGGTGTTCATAACATGAATATAACGGCAGAAAATGAAAAGAAGTAGGAAATTTC
>KN550180.1:15801-26550 GCA_000797555.1 Oesophagostomum dentatum | reverse complement strand
CGCGACCGTCACTGCCACATAGCTCTTACATAACTGCGCTGGTATGGAAACCTCCCATGTCTAGTACAAGAAATTCCCCGTTGTGTAAAGTGTATCGGACGGCCACCTACGGGTAAAGTTTTCAAAGCATTGTCGTACTCACTGCAAGTAAAACTTTGAAGTGCTGAAGTCTAACCTTCCCACCAGACAATTCTCTCGTTACTCTGTTTCTCTAGAAGGTTTCCATTTCAGAACTTTAAGCTTATTGTTAGTCCTATGAGGAGCTGCTCTAAGCAGGAAAATAGAAGATGTCTCTGATAAGTTCGCTATCTCTTTTCGTTTGTAGTATGGTTTAGTTCGTACCTTTAATTTAATAGCGCAGCAGCACTGAAGGTGATAATGGTAATCGTACCAACTACAGCAAATGATGTGAGAATGCGAAATAAAGATTGGAAATAGGGAAAATTGGGGTAAAGGGGCATTCTAAGCGTCAGTACTAAAGCTGACTGATAGACCAGGCAGAACGGTATGCATATGCCGCTGGCAACTAAAATGGGTACTTCAAATTACTCAGGATCATTTCGGAACCTAGCATGGAAGGGTAAGCGTTGGTGGAACGATATGGAAAGCACCAGTACCATTCGACAGATCCTGGCGGAACTAGAAAAACCATAACATGCGAAGGCGCAGGTATATGTTTACCTGGAGTTATGATATCACGAAAGCCACTTAATTTTCTATGAAAAATACCAAAAGTGGAGTATTTTCCGCCAGTATGCTCAGTAGATGTACTGAATCAGCAGCATGTTTATATAGAAAGGCATCTAAGCCGAAATTCGATTTTCTGTGCAAAGAACGCTCTATCGATGTGTATAGTAATCGGCTCAAGATGTTGGTAACGGACTTCTTCTCAGCCCCTGTTAAGCGATAAGCTATGAAATTTATATGAATGTGCTCAGAATGGTGTCCAGATGTGCACTACGTTTTTATTTTTCTTATCAATTCCAAAAAAGAAGTCTTCCAAAAGTGCACCTTTTTCTTCTTTCTGAGGAATTGGCTGCTTGGTTGTTTACCAAATGAACCTATGTCTGCTATCAAGTGTGAATACTGGTCTATTAGTATAGAGTGAGTATGAAGTAGACACACAGTTAGCACCCTAGAGAATGGTGAAGTTGTCTGGGAGGGTGAAGGAAGTAGCATCTCATTGTCAGCTGTGTATTTTTTAAAGAGTTTAGTTTTTAATTTTAGAAGTTCTACATTTAAAATTCTAAACAGTACATCTTCTCTTTCCCTGCTCTTTAGCCTGGTAAAAAACTTGCATTTGCTCAAATAAGTCAATGAAATTCGCACGAGAATCGCTGTTTCGAAACTGCGTGCGGAGAAAGCTACAGGAAAAGCCAGAGGTCCAGCTAC
Organism: Oesophagostomum dentatum; assembly: GCA_000797555.1. Classification (NCBI taxonomy): domain Eukaryota; kingdom Metazoa; phylum Nematoda; class Chromadorea; order Rhabditida; family Strongylidae; genus Oesophagostomum; species Oesophagostomum dentatum. Next base: position 25,158 of record KN550180.1, on the reverse strand, counting down.
AGTCGGACTCCGAAAAGTCATTTTTTAAAATCTGCAGTGTTCTTTTCCCCGCAAACAAACAAAGCGTCCTCCGCTTTTAGTTTACCGACATGCACATTGCTTGAAGCTGATAAATCCTTTTTGGCCAATGAGAGGAACTGGCTGTGTCATTCCAAAAAATTTATCAGAATAATGCCCCCTTCACATGTATGCCTTAAAATTCTGCACATGGGATAAGATAAAGTCTGAGGTCCGGCGTAGCCGGAATGGCAGACTTGTTTGTATTATTTTGCATAGAAAATAAAGCGACATTTGCGACGTCATGACTCCAAGTAAACAGAAACTTACGCCTTTTCACTTTAGGGTTTTTAGTTACACCAGCGTCTGTCGAACTGTACCAATCCCGTTCGTTATCGGTCCACTAACTATTTACTCTTCCATGGTTAGTTATCGACCAATTTACATATTGTATGCGCTTGCTCGATCAGGTGTAGAGCATTGTGAGCATGGGATAATCGAATACCTATCTTCAAGAGGACATACAGACGCACATAAACACGGCAAGGACACATAAGCTTCCCCTATATAGAATATCCCAACCTTATCAAGCTCGAAAAGAATAACAAATAATTTGTTTTTTTTGCATCGTCCTATCTTTGTAAGTTTATCTAAAGGTGAGCTTCTTTTCCACTGAAACTTGTAATTCCACCGCTGAGAAGAAACCTCCATGGCGCCTCTTTCCCTCTATAGCCAATACTTCCTTGTTTCAATGTTTCTCTTTAACGTCTTCTTTCTTAGTATCGTATGGCAAAGCCTTGCCATTTACACGCCTTAAAGGATACTGATATAAAATCTTTATTTCTTCGTCATCTACGTACAATCTCCATCAACATAATGGAATATAAGTAACGATTTTCTGGCAGTTTATGCAGAGCTTTCGCTTACAAATGCAAAAGTAGTTTCTAATGATGAGGCACACTAAGTCTAGATCTACACACTTAAAAACGACGATTCGTCGTAAGTGAGCGTCTTCGAACTAAATAAGCTCAGTACATGCAAGAAAATACAGAAATCAGGACATCCGTTTCAATATCGAAACCTTCGTAATAGCTAAGAAATACGTATTTTTTTATTTCTTTTTGTAAAGACTGAAAAAAATATTGTGCAGAAAATTATTTAAGACTTGTGTCTTGTGCTATTTTTCTTTTCGAAGATTTTTCTTCCACGCCTTTATTACAGAGAAGTACTTACGTTTAGAGAAGTCACAGAAAACTGAAGACTGGGCAGTAGACATCGAAGCTTATTTTGCGCTTCTAACTGTGTGAAGAAAGAGCAAGGTGTAATGATGATTTTTGTAGTAGACTTTGACCCCAATTTTTCGAGCGCTTTAGAAACTATAGCACTCTGGTCATGTGGTTTTCGCTGAGCTCAAAGGAATCTTCTATACTGAAACGGATCACTGAGAATCTACAACCTGGATATCGTATTCTTCGCGAGGTTTGATTATTCTTGATCATACAACCATAAAATAAGAAACTCAACCAAAATTAAACTGAAACATCTGAGTCGATATACATAATAGAATGCATAAAACACTATGAGCATGAACAACCACAAATTACGCTAAACATTAAAATGTTTGTTTCGCATGATGTAGTCAAAGCAAAACGATCGAATGAGACATTATAGCATGGAATATGAAACTGATTATAAATCTATGGTAACGTTTGGGAAGGAAAATATCTCTGAAACATAAATCTTCTAAAACACATTAGAATATCTAGAATATGGATATCTCTTAATTCTGTAGGTATAAAAAGAGCGGCACTACTAGTAGAGCGAGAAGGCCAGAGTTGGCTGCCATGTTACAGGCTGGTTTGTCAGAGCACTGAGTCATAACACGAGAGACACCAGTAGAACCCTGAAATTGAAAACTATACAGTTAATAGTGCGATCTTCTTTTGAAAAATTTGATCTCCTTACAACTCAAGAAGGACAATATACAGTAAAGCAAAACCGTTTATTTCTGGAAGTGCTTATGGAGGAGATTTCAGCACAATTAAGATTTTAAAGCCTTGCTGAAATATTTGGTACAACTCATTATCAGAGATAGTATGTGGTGTCTGTCATTCTCTGCCATCAATCGCTGAAGAGTCCCATTTTGGACTACGTAGGGAGAGATGGAAATGACTAGTTAAGCTCCGTCACGAATCCAAAATAGCAAATGCTCCCTAAGAGGTGCACTGGATCCAGTAGCATAGCGGTAGCGGCGCTAGCAGCAGCGCCCCCATACAGCATTTATAATGGGTTAAGTTTATGAAGAGTTTTATTGTCCCTGGTCCAGTGAAACCGCGGCGCCTTCAAGTAGCATCGCGTCGTAAGCTACTAGCAGACCGCTGGTCAACAGTCGCTGGACAAGAAAGGATGAATTTGAATATGGGTGCTTTTGTAAGCTTTTCGTCGGTCTCTTAATGACTATCCTTTCAGATAGACTATCTAATGCTGCGAAAATTTTGTAGTCCTTGCTTCAGAAAGACTCTGGTTAACAGATTTTGAGGCCCAAAGAGCTCAATCCCATCGCCAAAGCAGCTACCCGTACCAGCAGCTACAGGAAGCACCAGATACTGCAATAGTGCAGTTGTTCGCAATATGCTCAGAACAGTTAATGAAATCTGCGCATGCGAAGCTGAGCGTGAAGAATCGCAAAACCTAGCTTTCGAAATAATGCGAAAAAACGGCTATACAGAAGTACCGAGAACGGCAAGAACGAGTATAACCAACAAAAATGGGTGCACAAAATGATAACAAAATACAACTTTGTCTACCGTTCATAACAGACAGGGTCAGTGAAGAAATAAAAAGATGCCTTATTCGAACACAGCTGCAAAATGATATTGTTCTAGTGAACATACCCAACGACAATATCAAGCGTCAGTTGGTTCGCAATAGGCTGTACGACAACACCTGTATAACAGAAAACTGTACCGTTTGTTCTTACGGTAAGATAGGAAGTTGCGCCAAAGCGGGAGTTGTTTATCGAATAGAGTGCGCCATATGCAAAGCAACTTATATCGGAGAGACAGGCCGTCGCTAAGTGTACAGGGGTGGGCAAAATTAAATGCACATTTTTTGCATTAAACAGTTTGCATACTTTGGCAAATTTGGCACAAAAATCTTTGTGAGTGAGCAGAGACGCTAGCCAATGACATGCCATGACAATTGCTCCAAATCGGCTCTGTAAACTCTAATAAGTGCACTTGAGTGTCACCTTTCAATGTCCACAGTGGCCGCAAGGGTTCTGATGGGAGTTTCTTTCCAAACTTTTCATGGCAAAATATTCATGGATTCTCTTCTACTGTATAAGAAAGCTGAAGATTTCTTCTCTAGAAAATGTCCCAACAAAAGATCTAAATATTTGGAACTGGGGACTTTGAAGGGTTGTAATCTTCCCCTCAGAACAGGGAAAAAATCTGCACGCCGAGCTCAAAAATGAATTTTGCTTTAAAACTCGGCGCTTAGATTTGCTTATATTACTTCACTTTTTTTAGTGAAATATACCAGGGCTCTCGAGTGCATTGTACCCCGGAGGACAACATTATGATTTACGACAATAAATATTTTGGCGCTGTTAAAGGCACAGTCCCACCTGGAACCGCTTCTGAGATTCTGCTATCCAGTGAACCACTGGAAGCTGCTGATCACAAAACTGTAGAAATCACGAGCGAAAACCCCCCGAGAACCCCGTTTTTCAGGGCGTAGAACATTCGTTTTTAGTATTAGCGAGGGCGTGGTTTCTCACATGTTTCTCACATCCTCCAAATCCCGGCCGAGTGACCTCGCAAACTGCGCGTATCTCGAATCAGCTTTGACACCCCAAATTGATCACCATGTTCAGATCAAAGCAGGAAATTTCGTGAAAGCTGCTGTGCAAACAGGGTGTTTTAAAGCATTTGGTATGAAAAAACCTTTCCTTGATATAATGTCATATTACTAAGCTGCATCGAAGGGAGTACGATGTTGTAAAAAGGCAGATCAGTAGTGTTAGGACAATTCGTACAGAAATCTTCTGATCTAGGCTCAAAAAACGGGATTTCTGACTGTTTTGATCGGATATACGTATATCGCTGAACTCAGCACATCACGCTGGTTCTGAATATACCAAAATCTCGCACGTCAAAATGGGGTGGGACTGTGCCTTTAAGGGAAAAAACCAGCGGCCTCCTACCAGTTGACCAAATCGCTTCCAACACGGTGACAACAGTAGATACTATTGCTTCACTGATGTCATCAGAATACTCAAAGCATGCACTCTGAGTACTGCTATTTATTCTCAGTTTTCGCGATTGTGGAGCTCCACCAGAGCAAAAAGTTGATGTTGCTGAGTGTCTGCAGGTCGCGGCCCACGCCTATGCGCCATTGACAGTTTCGGGTATCTCCCTGTCTTTTGATCAATTCGGATTCGATAAGGAGGGCTAAATATGCCCTACATTTTACGCGTATGTGTGGTTTTCATATTTAGAGCTTCGGGTGATTTCCGCTGTTTTAGTAAAATGAGTCGACAATTCCCTGTTATTCCTACCGTTATGTTTCAAGGCTTAAAAATATCACGCCGGCAGCGGACTGTCACCTATCTCCTACTTGTCAGTAACAACTAAGTGTTACCTTCGTCATTCCATTTTCTTATGACCATAGCTCTCCTGAATCTGGAAATATTCAACTTGTTCTGATACCCTCCGTTGACCGCCAGGCCTTACGCATGTCCACAATATGGTCTCTAGCCACTCTACCAGCCATAGTTAGTGAACTACGCAGATGACAAAGACCATGTTATATGGGTGTGTACAGAACTATTCCAGCTACATAGCCGCACTAAAATATAGGAGTCTTTATGCGTGAATTTAAAAAAAATTTAAGCTCAAACTGCATTTAATTCTGCCCACCCCTGTACGTATCAATTAACATCTCGATGGAAAAAAGACGGGAAAGCATGATAACACCACTGGGGAGACATGGAAGAGCGGATCATAATGGTAGCGACTTTGATATAAAATGTTCAGTCTTAGCTTTCGAACCCAAAACATCTGCTAGGAAAGGGTTAGAGGCATGCTACATTTTGGATAGAGACCCAAAGCTAAACAGTAGAAATGAGCGTTTGTCCATTACCACCGATCTCTTGCCGTTCTTACCATTCTGTGAACTATAATGCAGCTGTTACGGAGCATAGACTACCATACAAGATCCACACTAGTCATGCTCATTCGACCACATTTGACAGACTGACCTAGTGCAGAGACAAGCGGTCGACTCTGCCCGACTGGTGGAAGGCGTGGTAAGTGCGTCTCAACGCAGATAGACCTTACTCGTGAGCTTGTTTGGACGAATCAAACGCACAAGCTTCGGGAGGTACTTGATGGACTAGGTTGTAGATCATTACAACATCTTGAACCACTTTCAGGCCTTTGACAACGACGTGAAGTCGAAAAGTTAGGCCGAATAAAGACACGTTCCTAACAACATATGAGGAACAAGAACATCAGCAATACAATAAAACACCAGGTACTACTCGTTGACAGTTGTCAGCAGGCGGCTGACCTACCTCTTTACCGCCTCCCGTAATTCACGCCTTCTCGTTTAATACTAAACTCACCACCTGAAGACGAGTTTTCAACACAGTTTCAGCTGTATGGACAATATCAGTTAGTGGCGTTGATCACAATTGCACGCATAACCTAACTCAAAACCACTGAGATATGCCCCCTTCAATACTCATTTGAACGGCTCATAGGATGGCCTCACTAACGCAGAAGAGGGTGGAGTGAGCAGCAAGAGCAAACAGCGCGAAATATAAGGAAGCCTTTAATCAAAAACTTTGAAAACTTGTTTCCTCATGCAAGAAACAATTCTTGAACTGTTCAGAAAATCAACCGAAAACGTGCTTGTTTTGCACCTTCAACCGTCCGGAAATAGATAAGACGGTAATTTTATAAAGGCAGCACTAAGCCACTGAAGGGAGGACGTCAAGTGCTTCGGAAAATCTCCAATATTATCTTCACGTTAGATTCTGCCTTTAACCGTTGCCTTTAGAACATACTCTTTTTCGCGAATTATGACTAGTGAGGTGGGCGGGGCCAGATTTGCTTTGCATTACACAAGGAGTCCAAAGCAACTTGACAAGCAAAGAACCGTGTCTGAACGAAATGAACGTCAACATTACGGTAGTACTCGGCGTCCTGTTTGAACACGGCCGACATCCCCTTGAGTGTCTGCCCCGCCCACCCCATTGGTCATAGTCCGCGAAAAAGCGAATGTCTTTCCTGTCCTGGACAGACAAAGAATGCGCACGTAACTCATTCCAAACCCTTTGTGTCTGCTTTTTTTATTTCGTCTTCACTAGTGAGACACCTTGATTGCGACGGCAAAGCTGGTCGCTTGATTTTTTTTGAAACTTCCGAAATGCTTTCTAAAATGCTTCCCCCTAAACAGAATGACGTGAGCACAAATGCTGTTGCTCATTTTTCTGCAAGTGGTGCTGAATTTTTTTCTCATAGCTGAAATGACAGAATACAAATAATGCAGCATTTTGCACCCATAACTCACTGCTCGCTTCAAAGAATGGACATCTAAGCGGATGTAATAAATGCGTGTAACGATGCTGACACCAATGCATTGGTAATTAACGTTAGTCATATGAAGGTTCATCAATCGTCTTCGTAAATAAGAAAGGCATTATTCAACAATACCCAGCAAAAAATTCTAAAATTACATTTATTTCGCACAGTAACCTCTCGACCCGTGGTTTAAGGTGAAGTTTATCCAGAGCGCCAAAGTTTCAGAAGCCCTTGACGACCTGTACACACAGGATATTTGGTGTGTTGGGTCAGAAAATCACACTAGTTTGCTGTACAAGCAGGTACATATAAGTTACGCTAAGCATGGGGTGTGATCTATCACAAGCTGTGGCCGCAAAGGGGGCCTTTGGCAAAGATTTAGTGCCAAAGGCCCCCTTTGGGACCACAGTTTGTGGTGGAGGTTGTCCAACTCCAGCCGCATGTTTGAAGGAGTTGATGAGCGACTCCTTCTGCTGGTCAGACATTTCTCACCACAAGAATTAGCTCAGGGTAATCCCTGTATCGGTAGCTGTTGTGCCAAACTTTAACTTCACCATATTTTTTAAACTTCTGCCAGTGGCTTGCAACGTTTTAAGTATGTGCCGCTGTTCTTGGATCCAAAAACTTCAGCTTTTGGTTGGCTGTGAGACGTGTGAACGCTTGCGACACCGATAATATCCGGTTATAACTACGCTAGCAGTAACTAACGGTCGTGGACCCGGGGCAGATGTGCTTCATGATGAGACTCGCAGCATTCTAGCATCACGGCGAGACACAACATTACAAGGAAGGATCTTCCGTTGCCTCTTTATACCAACCAAACCGCCACTGATGCCGTCGAACCCAGCGGTACTTCCTCGTGGGAATCCACGTCTCACTGACTTCGGTGACGTTTCCGAATTCATTGGGAATTGATCGATTTCTCCAGAAATAGTCGCAGCATAAATCGCAGAAAAACTGCTTCTACTGGGTGATGGCTCATATCCAATTTATAGCTTTTGTCAAGGACAAAGAAGACACTGTGTAGGCAGAAATAGGGCAAGGCGAATACCTTCGCTGGAAGAGTTTTGGCATTTGCAATGAATGAACCCTTCAGTGCAAAAAGTCATGGGCTTACATAGTTCGCCCCAGTCTGAACATTTCGTAGATGTCGCAGAGATTGAAGTTTCTCACTTCTTTCTCAGAATGAAGGTGGTGAGAATAGGAAAGTGGAGTAGCCGAACAGTGATGAATACTTTCAAGAGCATGGTTTTGTAATCGATAACTCTGCTTACTTCAAAAGAAATCTGTACTTATGTTGAGATTTTCAACGATTCAGTATGCTTATGTGCTGGACTTTCCATCGCTTCTGTGGTGGGGATTACACGCCATATACTTGATATAGCTCCACAAAAGTACGCCTTTGTGGAAAACTAGTGTGATTTCCGGACTCGGTGCCCAAAATTATCCCGCACACAACTTTTCAGGCGATTCTGAGGCTTTGACCCATTAGGTAAGATTGCCCTAAACCGTAGGAAGAGTGGGTAGCACGCGAAATAAATGTGATTTTCAGATTCAGCCCCCCCCCCCTCCAAACAACCGCTCTAGGCGACGTTTAGCAAAATGCGAGATTTTCCATTTTTTGGCATGCACTGTTGAATAGTGCCAAAAATTATAACTTATCCAGATTATCACAGACTAGTCAGCGCAGAACTACTTTGTAGCTCTCTATTCTGTACAACTTTTGGTCTAGTCCTTTCAGTGGCTATCCTCTGATACCAGTATTTCCCTATCATCGATGAGGGCGGAAATTGACAGTGGGTAAACTCGCCTTTTCACTTCTTATACCATAAAGATTTTGTAGACCGCATCTACAACGAGCGACGAGCAGTGAATTGAAACACTGTACTTAAGTTTACTATGGACCCTGCTGTTCGCTCCCACATATAACAAATGTTTAGGTTTTTAGAAATGGAGAGAATGCGGGTGATCTAGATAAGGACCAACGAAATTCTTAACCGCTCTAAGCTTAACCGATTCGTGAAAGAGATTTACCACTTTGCCGTTATTATGGAACCAGCTAATCTAACCTTGGGAGCAAAAATCTGTAGCTGTCTGCACACCTTCTTCAAGAATGAATTGCAAAGGGCTAATAAATGCCAGAGAGATATAGGAGTAAAACGAATAAAAGGACCAAGATAATAAAAAACAAAAATTTTTAGAATTACCTTGTTGCTCTTGTCGCGCACGTCTTCACCCAAGTAGGCACACTCTCGTACCAGGGAGGTCTCATCTAAAAAATCATTTAATTGATCTGCAGGCATATTTTTGGGTAGTAATATTCATAGCACAAGAGTTATTTCGAGAGTTAATGCAAAGTTCTGTTTTTAAGATTTAGGGATCGAGAATGCGCACGAGGAAATCAGCGCTATTTAAATACTTTTTCCTTGCCTGGACTCTAACATTAATTCACTATTAGTAGTATTTGAATTTAAATGAAAAAATGAGCAGGTTTTATGAACAGAGAACATATGGATTACTTCATGAAGTTCAATACTACTTTTTTTCTTTCGAGAACGATTTCCATTACCTACTGTGAACATGTGAACATGCCATTAGTCAGTAAAAAACGACAAGTGAGAAGACTTTTTCAATATAACTTGAAAATCGCCATATTTTTTGCCGTTCTCTGTACTATCCCCGCTGTTTTGTTGGCACTAGCTTTACGCACAGTAAAACAATCATGAGCTGACAAAAAAATGAGTGAAGTCAGCGAAAATCCAGAAAAACT
>KN550175.1:35348-51586 GCA_000797555.1 Oesophagostomum dentatum | reverse complement strand
GTATTTCAATGAATTGCAACAAATTGCTTGTCCAAATTCGCTCTCTCTGCTTTCAGCTGAAATAGAATACAGAAAGCCGGACATTCAGCTGATAAAGTATTCCGACAACGCTGCGGTAACTCCAGTTGTAGCGTCGTGCTTGTTTTCTTCCACTTTTTGAAAAATATTTTTCCGCATCTCACTACATACGTTCGATAAGCTAGTCTATGTTTCCGTGTTGTATTTGTAATCTGGCAACTTTGGGTAAATATTTTGGAGCTAGCTGTGATTTTCCTTACTGCTAACATCTCGTAAAGTCTTGGTAGTAATAAAGCCACAAAAATATGAGAAAGTTGCAAGACTATCTGTGTAAACTTGTTTCTGTGTAGGTGTTTAGTGCATAGTGGGTGTCCGCGGAAGGGGAACGGGAAATGGTCCAAATTTCTCGAAATTGGCAACAAATTTCAGAAATAGGTAAGAAGGAGACTTTATTCAATTGACTTTGTTGATAATTTTGAAACTTACCAGTCTCAGGTAATTGAAGCGTTTTTAAACAATTTAACGATGAAGTTTTTCTTGCTCAACCAACATTTAGCCTCACCCCCCTTGCCATCGAAAGGGGTAGGAGGGGGCGGAACGCCTCCTCGCAAAAATTCTGCTGTCGTTACTATAACTTTGATATCCGTGGCGCACATATTTTCCCCAAAAATCTGTTTACTCTGGATTTCCAATTATTAAAACATCCACTTGGAACATTTCTGACAATCCAATTCAGTAAGTCAATAAAATCCTACAGTGTAAAGCATAAATTATGTCAGGGTTGAGGGCTCCACCATGCTGTTAAAAGCAATTGACATGCGACTCCTAGAAACTGCATATATACTAAATATTTAAAGGCAGCACCCACTCTCAGAACACCTCCTGAATTCTCGATGGATTCCGAAAGACGAACTCAAAAGTGAACTAAGATCCAAATTTCTCATCTCAGAACTCATTCCTGACCGAGAAATTTGCTCCAGAAAACTCGTCCGCGATTTCATGGACGAGTTTTCCATTTCGTCGCGCTCTTTCTATTGGAGTCGCCTACCACCTTAATTGCGATAACATGAAAGCTTGCACAACTCTACTCATACCAAATGTCTGTAGCGCTTTAACTAGTGTGGAAAATAAAGTGGTAAGGCAACTCGTCCTCACATCCTTCGCAACCAGTCCACCGAGTACCCGACGTTTCTGCCGTTTTCTCCGCAACGAGCAGCTCATCGCCGCCCCCACTTTGGCTTTTGGCTATTCAGCCACCGAGGTTTCATAAACTACGTGAATCTCGAAATTCGTTTTTAGAGTGGGTGCTGCCTTTAAATGGAAAACAGCAGATTCTCTGGGATACGTGGCCGTTTGGCGAACTGAGACTCTCCGTTCAAAATAAGAAACTGCAGATAAGTATCAATTCGCCCAAGGCTGGGGCTTTCGATATTCTTTCTTTTTGTTGAGAAAACGTCTTTCCGCCATAAGGTAAATTTGCGAAAAATTCGCTGCTGCGGCCGAAATCTCACAAGTCTGATCGTGGGGGCCTCACTGAAGTTCACGCATGACCTCGCATTCCCACCTGCTTCAGTGATCATTTCATGAGTACCCCACGAACCTCCATTCCTTTCAACTCCTCAGCTGCCGGTTCCTCGACATCTTCTCTGCCATCCCATCTCTCCCCAACTCTTCTCTCTATCGCAGTCATTTGATTTTTTCGCTTTCGAACCTTGTTCAAATACGACTCTTCTCATCTTGTAGTGTACCTGTAGTGCGAGGTCGCGCGACAGCTCTGCCCGGGTTATGTTTGCCCACAGCCATTGTGACACAGCATTCCTTCACATAGCCGCAGTCGTTTTCCCCTAGATTTACCTTCCCAAGTCACAAAGATCACAGACCGTGTTTCGGAGGTGCGCGAAGAGCGCCACGCTATATTTTCTCCAGCAGTGTTTGCTAAGACTGCTCGGTGCTCTTGCCGTCGGGTTTCCGCATATTTTTAGCGAGAACTTGCTTGCGGGAATTTCGTTTTGAATCTAGAACGCTATTTATTTGTTTCTAGTCCTTCCGTCTTCCACTGTTAAAGAAAAGGGTGATAAAGTTTCGAATTCCGGTTGTGTTCATCTCCGCTACAAAGCCGCTTCTTCTGATTTTTTCCTCTGCACTGAAGGTCTTAAGTTTCACTGTGACTTCTTGATGACACAATTTTTAATTTTTTTGGATTTTCGGAAATGGGAGATATTTTTGAATCATTCTTTCACTTCTACAACTAGGTATTGATACCTACACAGTACATTTTACGCTTTTCAATTTTGAATTTTGGATGGACCGTTTTCACAAATAAACACGGAGATGAAAGACGAGATTTGAAGTGAGGTTCGCGATGCTCGGTCTCCTTTTAAGACAACAATAGTGCCCTTACTTCATTTGCTTACTGTAAACGCCGTACGGATACATGAAAAGGTATCAGTTTAGAACAGTAACAGCCAACGAATCAAGTCCCAGATAACAACAACCTCACAGAAGTCAAGCAGCAATAAAGGTAACCTCACAATTAAAAAGAAAGAAAAAATATGCATGCGACGGTATTTTTGCAATTTTTTAAAGTCATGATTTTTCCCCAATCCTTCTAATCAAGTGCTAGATGAAATATACCCGTCTTTGCGCATAAAGACAAGCAGCTAATTTATTTTGGAAGTTTCTACGATTTGCAAAACCATGTAACTATTCGAATGTTCTTAATCGTTTTGAAATATTATGTTCTGCATTTCTGGAACAGGCTTACGACACAGTCGCTCAGGGCTATCAAACGCTGATACGGACATCACTATGGCTGTTTCGAGTAAAGATTATTCGAATATTTGCTGGTTAAGCTATACGGATGCGGTATGTAGACGCATTTTGCAGGCATGTAAAAAGCACGATCCAAGCTCTGTTTCCCGTCTATTCGCTATGATTTTCCTTTTTTCGTTTTGTGAAATGTCACCAAAAAATTCTGCAAAAAAAAAGATTTTCCTCGACTATGCTCGTTACAGCTGTGCACTTACGTTTTTAATTTGCTATCTGGTTGTATATTTATCTTGTTATTTATTTATTTTCATTTATTTTTATTTCAAGTTACTTTACTAAGAGCTTAGGTGCTATTCATCTGCTTCTTTAAGCAAGATTTTTTTAAAGAAAAAACATTTAATGAGTATGCTCATGTAATAGCATTTCCTAACATACACATATCATTAAAGGTGTTAAAGGTGTCTCACTGCCATGAAGGGCACATCGCATCCAAATTTATAAAATGTAAGATCAATGGATTAACGGAGGAAAGGAATTCGAACTGTTTTAATTGTTGTTTTTTTTTAATTGTTCTTTGGCACATCTTTGAGTGCATGACTAAATAAATAAGTAAATAAGTAAATAAATAAATGGATAAATAAATAAATAAATTCCCATCACTTTTGGACATCTCGTTGTATTTGTTTTCTTGTTTTTGTTTTTGCTAATACCTACCTAACCACATATTTATTTAGATAGATGTTATACTTGAGTACGTACTTTTCGAATGTTTTTTGTTTGTTTAATTAACCTCATCTTGCTTATTATTTCTTTTTATTTACATCAGTACGCACATCTTCCCTGTAATATAATAGTAAGGATACCTTGGAACATGCTATGCTTTCACCCCTCATTTCCGTTTAAAAATTACTGCAGCAGATGCAGTTGCTTTGCTCGCCGACTAAATATCACAATTTTTCTTGCAATTTTAAAGAAGAATACTGTAAGTGTCTTTGTTTTCTCGCTTCACACTGTCCACGTAACTCCTACGACAATAATTTATAGTTGTTATTGCATAACTTGTATTTTCTTACGACTTCTCATTGTCTTTGCATTGCGTTGATTATGTGGAGCTATGGTAATGAAGACTGTCACCGCGAGACCATACATCAGGAGCAGGGATAGGCTTTTATTGAATATCTGCGCATGTAGACTAATGCCCTTGCGGATACTTCTTTCTGAATGAATTACATGCTAGACAGTCATTATTATAGTCCATTATAGTTAAGCGTCGCAGCCAGATTTATCGTTGTTGTGCTTCTTTATCAAGCCATGCTAAGCTAGTAACTGTAGAGTAGATTGAGAAGGTTGTGAAGGAGCTTGCTGTGTCTCCTAGCTTTACCATAACCACTGATCCTTGTTCACATATTTTTACCTATCCTCTTTTTGCGGACTATGACTAGTGAGGTAGGCGGGGCCAAACTTGGTTTGGACCATGAAGGGAATCCAAGGCAACTTGAAAAGCAAAGAAACGAAAGGGAAAAGAACGGATCGGCATTACTCTAGTTCTTCATGTTTTAACCTGTTTGAACACGGCAGGCATCATCTTGGGTACCTTGCCCCGCCCACCCACTAGTCATAGTCCGCGAAAAAAAAGAATACGCACGTTAGCATTCACCGCACCAAAGAATAAGCAAATAAATGAGTAAATAAACAAATAAACAAGTAAATAAATAAACAAATAAATAAATAAATAAATAAATAGATAAATAAATAAATAATGCAGAACAGCTGCGTTTTGGCACCAAACGCTTTATTTTTTGTACCCTAATGAAGGTATTATTCATTTGCTATGCTAAATTCTCTGCAAAACTCTTTCACTCTGTTTTCTTTATTTTTATCCTCGCGTTCCTTCTAGAATACCCCATCCGCTCTTTCTCTGCGCATGTATTTCCTAAGCTTTTCTTATTGTTGCTTTTCGAAAACTCATCAGCTGCACTCTCTGATCGACAGTTTTTCTCGACTTTCCTGAAATTCGCTATTCGGATAATGCTTTCCACATTCCAGTTTTCCGGTATATAGGCGTATCCAACACGAACTTCTTGACTTGCCGCATGTGCAAACGTCATCTAGTTTTTTTCCGCTTTCAGTTTTGCTAATTTATTTGTGAAAATTTATTTCTATCACAGTCTCTACTATGGTGTTTCCCTCACTTTACAAAAGTTGCTCTTTACGCTTTTCACATTAAGGTAAACAAGTCGCGTTTTTTTTTTTTTGGAGATGAAGAAGAAGAAAAAAAGAAAACTTTACGCTCCGCCCTCCTTGGACAATCAGGTTTCCCGCCTTCTCCCGCTCTAGTCAAGTCAATCTCTACCCTCTTCGAAAACCAGCATTTTAAGTCATACCGTGTTTTCTGACCCACCAGAGGTTTTGCGCCAAAATTTGCATCGGTTTTACTATGGCAATGTACCCAAAGCTTTTCTTCTCTCCTTTGCATTTCTACGTGTTACTTCTGTTCTGCATCAGATTATTTAATCTCTCCTAGTGTGTTATCCTAGCAAAAGCGTTTGTCAGCATTGCGCTTGCATTCAGAAGAGCGATTCTATAATATTAATTCTGGATTTGTTAAAGTAAATATTGCACAACTTGCCTTGGTCTTCTGTGCCTTCTTTGAGTCATTGAGTCTTACCAGTTTCGAGTTCTGAAGTGCAAGGACCACTGAATTGGAAATAATTGTCTGTTTTTTCTCATTCTTTTCTAATTCCTCTGCTCAGGAAACTTGTCCTTGTTTAATTTAGGAATATAAGTTGTATAGAGATTGAAACGATGAAAGGGCTGAATGGAGCTGATGCCTTTCAAAGCAGTCTCAGACATCATCCAAAGGTGTGTTCGCGAATGCGATCTCGCTGGTTGCCGTGGTGCATTGAGGCAGAGATTGTTTACGAAATCGACGACGGAAACGTCAAGTAACGTACATAACTATTAGCGCATAGCAACTGTGGTAAGCCATTAGGCAGCTCGAAATAGCTGAGCTGACTGGTTGGCTTCGGCTTAGCTT
The DNA here is from genome assembly GCA_000797555.1 of Oesophagostomum dentatum. Taxonomy (NCBI): domain Eukaryota; kingdom Metazoa; phylum Nematoda; class Chromadorea; order Rhabditida; family Strongylidae; genus Oesophagostomum; species Oesophagostomum dentatum. The sequence continues at coordinate 45,762 of KN550175.1, read as the reverse complement.
GCCTCTCGCTCCATTTTCTCTCGTTTTGTAAGGTTCGAAGAAAATCCGAAAATAAACTTTTTCTCACAAGTTTATTCGAGTTACTTTATTGTCATATCGCTGTTCTGTTGAAGGAAAGTACGAGAAGTTTGCTTTATTGCACCACTGAGCCGTCGCGAGGTGCTATTGCAATTAATAACATATTTTTACTGCTGCATCCGGTCTTTTTTTTACAATAATTTCCGATTTTTTAAACGAATCTTGCTCTTGCGGCTTTATTCTATCATCTGCTCTCCTCGCATTTTGTCTTGCTAGTTTTCCTAAATTTTTGTCCCTATTCATTGACTGTTTGTTTCTTTTTAAACTGCACGCCTAAATGCTTAATAAATAAACAGATAACTAAATGAAAAAATGATTAAACAAGTGTACAAATAAATGAATAAGTAAATAAATAACGCATACAATGCCTGTGTGTCGCGGCTCTCATCTTTCTGACCTAGGCTCTGAGAACAAAGCTATAATTACAACTTTGTCTCGGCTCAGTGCCGTATCAGAATCGTCTGCATTAATACAGAACTTCACTGAAAATTGGATACGGCCATCAGCTGAACGATTACTATTTGCTCAATTCTCTTACTTTTTCACCTACACCGATTCACGCCACGAAATCTGTTTATTATAAAGATTTTTAGTCGTTGAACTTCCAGATAGAGGGATTCTTTGAGGGCCTTCACCACAAGAAAGTCATGAGAATCTGGTCCGTGAAATGAAGAATCATAGATATTTCTCTACAAATTTGCAGCAGATCCTAATGCATCGTGATTCTCATTACATAATGCACTACAAATTGTCTGTGAATTTTCTGCTCATCGTGAGAAAACAAATCCTCCGCGTGAGTTACTGGGAGAAAGCTACCCTGTCATGCAAGAAATTTATGAAATTATGAAGTTGCATTAAAGCTATGAAACCACTTATAAAACCTCTGTTTTCCTCTCGTTTTTTAAACGAATCTTGTCCTTTATAAAGCGAACTTCCTCAACTTTGTGCTCGCGTTCCTTTGTTTTCAGGCTTAACATTAAATGGGCTAGCTAGGAGCGTGTTTGCAGTAGCTGTTAAATCGTACACGGTTTCAAGTCTTCCCCTTGCAAAAAGTAGGTGAGGTGGCAGCTCGAAGCTAATTTCTTTTGGTATTTCGAAATTACTCCGCAGAAATACCACTATGCTGCTCTTTAAGAAAAACTGCCTACTGCAAAAAACTGCAGAAAACATAAGATTGGCGTGAAATTTTCAAAAGGTCCAGGATATTGAGCTGCTTATATGTGCGGAGCAAGAGAACAGCCAGAACCCTAAAAATAGAATATCGAGCGAATAACGTATCAATTATTATTGCTAAAACACTAGGCTTTTATAGTCTGAAAATGGAGAGATTTTGAGACCATAAGACTTCGGAGATTTCATTAATATTTGTCAACTTCATGCAAGTTTCCAACTTTCTCTCTCTGCAGAGAACAGCGGCCACAAACCTATTAATACCCGCAATGGCAGAGATCAGGCAAGACTTGTTGACCATTAAAAATATGCTGGAGATTAGCTCTACATGCACGCTTAGTTGTTTGAGCTCGTGCATTGAAATTAAACTAAACAGCTGCTGCAGTTTGCAATTTTCGCATAAAGCCATAGACTAATATTATTAGAGCTCAGATTTATGATTCCTTGCTCATGAGAAGGCCAAAATAAACAATAGCCAGCGATTTGCTTCGACGTATCCTTAAACACCTTCAGGAAGCTTCTTCGAATGGATGTGTCACGCTGTGATGGAGAACATAAGTACGTTGAAATCTCTAATCTCGGCATATTTCGTCTCGTCGAAGGTTTGTATAACACCTGCTTCTCCAGACCTACAAGGAAAGTGCGATCTGTCAAAGTAGTCGCATTTTTAATGCATATTTAGTGCTACCGACAACAAAAATTCTCTGGTAGTGAGAAAAATTGGTATTTTCGAAGCGGTAGGTAAAAAATTTCAATACCTATAGCTCGCTTAGCTCAGCGACTTCAGAAGGGTTGTGTGGCATTTTCTGTTAATGATCGCACAGTGATGCACAGGTATGTCATAAACGCCCTCCCCATCTTCCTCTCCTCCCCACCACCGAGAACGAGTGTAGAAATTTCTGAAAATGGCCCACCGACGAGGTAGCAGGTTGGAGGAAAACAGAAAAATAGAAATTTAGAAATAATTATTACTATAAAGATAAGGATATCGACTTTCGTCTTCAAAAAGTTTACAGCCAATTTCCCTTTAGCCTCGCCCCTACCTCGCCGACTTCTGGCCTGAGGGGGCACTCACCTTTCCTGCAACCGTCACTAATACGAAGTCTTCCATTTCCATTTCAGAGGGACCAAGGAAAAAGGTTGTTTCTCATTGAGGAAAAGTGCCAGCAACTTCCTAAAGAGGATTAATCACAATTTTTTCTCCATCCTTGCAAGACAAGACTGTTTCGCTTCATTTCAAGCATGTAACTTTTCTGCCACCCGCACAGACACGATACACGCAAGCATGTCCCATCGTGAGGTGACTCACTGTTATTCGATGAAAAGGTCAAAACTATTTCGAGAATGTCGGCAGGAAAATGTGTGCATTCAAGCTCTGAAAATCTATCACAGTGTTTCCTTAAGAATGCCCTCTCATCTACAGTAAGAAGAAACAATTCACATATCCGGTTCCGCTGCTGCTTTACTTCTAGGGAACTTGTCCGCTCCATTAACCGTTGTTTTATTGGACTATTGAAGATACTCGTCCGCGTTCTTGAACATCCAGTTGCCTTTATGGGCTATTTTAACAACGTCGGAAACAACTCGTTTCTTCCTTTGTTATAGTGCTAAAGTCGTTAGAGATCGGAGTGCCAGCCTTTTAGGTGCTCTATTCATAGCTCTAACAGAGAATGTGTCACTACTTCGGTGTTTCTGTACCATAATTGTATTGGCTTTTATAACATGCGACCAAATTAGATATCTCCACTGCTAATTTTAATACGCTCAAAGTGCAGTCTGTGAGAGTATAAGAGTCTAACCTTTAAACAATCGTCTTATTGCGGCTTCCAATGGAGAATGTTCAATTTTTTCAGCTTCTACCAAAACAGCATTACAACGGGACGTTCTTGCCTCTGCTTCAGTATTTTTCTTTCCTTTTGAGAATTATTCGAACATCCTATCTTCATCCCCTTTCCTTTTTGATTCCAGCCTGTTAGAATTGTCGAGAATTTCTGTGCCGAATCCAATATCTGAGTTTTCTTATTTTTTTAAAGAGCACATTGGTTTTTTGTTTCGTTAACCGTCTACCCTTTGGATTCGGAGATTTAAACCTTGTCTGCATAAGTGGAATACCCCGAAAATCTGGGTCATAAAAGGGTGGTTGGGTAATACGTAGTTCCTTGAAAATTTCCGAGTGGAAAAGATGAAGATCCTCCTTCACTGAAGCAGACCTGTCGATTAAGAGGGGTGATAGGTCCTACTCATAATTTGGGTGATAGGTATTGGGTCCTCCTTATAATTTTGGGTCATAGGTGATAGATCCATGGAGACCTGATGGTTGTCTGCATTTTACTATATACGGTAACTGTTCCATGTTCTTTCTTCTCTAAACCTGGGCATTTCTTGTATATAGTAGAATTTATTGAGCCAACCAGATTGTTATGGTGGAAACTTTATTCAGGACCGACGTTTCGACAAATTCGTCTTTATCAAGGTCTGAAAAGAGATACCAGCTTCACATCTGTACAGTAACTGTTTCGCAGAAGCAGTTCTTTGAGTATGGTAGTGCATATAGACGCCGAATCTGAAACTCCTCAAAATCGAACGTTGGATCGTATCTGATACCTATAAGATAGGCCAAAACTGGACACATTTCCCCGAGATTGAAACGAGGAAATGTCTCTTTCGTTTTTAGATGTTTTAGATAAAAAAAGGCAGCGAGGCTGGGATGAATACAATGTCCTCAAAGAAAGCGAATCTTCCTTTTCCTAAGTGACGTGTTTTCCCTTGATTTATGCTTTCTTTATTCGTGCAGCACAACGTCATCATGGACGCGTTGACGCAGGACACGTATTGAAAATTCGAAATTTGCTCTTAGAAATATGTTTCCTGCATTTGATGTGGTTTTGTCGAAGCAATGCTACCACTACCTTTTTTGGAGCTGAATTTGCTCAGAGTATTTATAAGTCCTCGTTTAAATTATTGGTAATTATTGATTTTTTCCGTTTCGTAGACTGTTAAAGTTCTATAGGAGAACGCTCTTAGGATACCATAATAGTTGATATGGTTTTCGACTGGAACTTGGGAAGAGTTTCGTACCGTTTCTGCTGCCGGATCGCGATGATGTAGTATTTTAAAAGCAGCGTTCGGCCCCAAAAGATTACCGAGCTATTATGGTAGGGATGTTGGGAACACGCTCCTCTACATTCCTGCCATAGTTTGAACAGCTATAATAAGCTCTAACTTCAAAAAAGGCGGTTTTATTCAGCTATCGTACGAGTTCAGCTCAGTGAGTACATGTTGAAACAGGACGAACTCTAAGAAACAGTTTCATTGGTCACGTTTTGACACAAGTTTCGGTGTACACACTCGTACGTTAGCTAAAGAAGACCGCCTTTTTTGGAAGTTAGAGCTAATTATAGCTGTTCAAACCAAGGTAGGGATGTAGAGGAGTATGTTCCCTCAAAAATGGGTTAGGGTTCAGATTTCTCGGCTTAGAACTCATTTCCGACCGAGAAATCCGCCCCAGAAGACTCGTCCGCGGTTTCGTGGACGAGTTTTCCATTTCGTCGCGCTCTTTCTGTTGAAGTCGCCTACCGCCTCAATTGCGAGGACATAGAGAGCTTGTACAACTCTGCTCATATCAAATGGCTTTAGCGCTCTAACAAGTGTGGAAAATAAAGTGACAAGACAGCTCGTCTCCACATCCTTCATAACTAGTCCACTGAGTACCCAACGTTTCGGCCGTTTTCTCCTTAACGATCAACTTACCGGTGCTCTCACTTTGGCTTTTGGCTATTCAGCTACCGCCGTTTTATAAATTACCTGAATCTCAAAATCTGTTTTTAGAGTGGGTGCTGCCTTTAAGGAGGTCGTCCTCTAGAGAACATGTCATAGATTCATTGTGAAAACATGCCAGCCTGAACTATTCAAAAAGGCGTACTCTTTTTGCTGAATAGATATGCTAGTCCAGGTTACAGAACAACAGGAGAATGTGTGGTATAGGCTAAGCGAAAAACCCATCATTCAGAACTTTGTAGCGTACTTGTTTACCAGCATGGGTTTAGGTAGAAATGTTAGAAATCTTATGATTATAAAATTGCGGGGAAGTATTTATATACCGGAAATAATCATGAGCTACCGACGAGCCATAATTTCGAATCAACTTCGAAAAAAAATAAATTCTATCTCTTGGTAAAAACGTATACATTAGAAACCCAGCTTTTTGCTCCTGCTTTTACTTCTGCGTAGCTGGACCCGCTTCCTGGCTTTTTGGCCTGGTGTATTTCTTTGCTGAGAACAGACGGTTTGCCAGTTTTGTGATCCTGGAAGTATCTACCTAATTTCTAGCTTTTGTATATCTATGTCCTTGCGTTTATGCCTGACGACTAGCTTTTTTTCATATATTTTGTACTATAAATGATTGTCGAGGGCGATGTACCTATTCACTCTTGACTCTGTTAAGGTGTTGGCATATTTCCAGAATAATTATGATTCTGATTATACCATCACTCCCGTCTTCTTTTATGCCAAAATTGAGGAAAACCTTCCTCACAGCACTCTCGACTTCCAACGGCTCCTTTTCTTGTAACAACTTTTTAAGCCAATAAGTGGTTTTATTCCATCTATTTTTATCCCCATTCCGACCCATTATTGCGTCATAATTAGCCTATTTGACGTAACTCTCGTACTTCACTTAAATTTTTTTCTCCTCTGGCAATTTAAGACGTTAAATGTCGGTTACTTTCAGAAGTGTCCTGGCCCGCGTGTCGATGTAGATTGTCGTAGTGACACCATTGGCCGTTAAATGAAAGTGTATTCGGATCAGCAAGCGTCCACGTCGCAAGCCTCTCAGGACTCCGTCAAAGGCCATCATCGAAGGACCTCGTCACTATGGGTACCCCCGTCGAGGTGAGCTGCTCTCAGCATAGCTGAACCTGACCATCCAGAGAATCTGGACTTACATCTCCATCTAGGCCCATATTCTCGAGCCCAACACAAGTAATTCGCGAGAAGGCGGAAACGGGTGGTCGCATTCTGAAGCAGTACCGATGGACACGATGGCTGTTCGGGAACAACGCTACAGTTCCGGCATATCGTGTTATCACACCGAACAATCAACAGGAGCCTCCGCCGAGGTGAGAGTTTTTTGTCCTTTCTCTGCTAGAGTCGCGAACTTTTCGAGTTTATTCGCCTGATCCGCTCTTCAGATACGAGCACCCGAACCGGAAGTATGCAGATAACAGGATCAGCACAACGAAATATAGTATTTTAACATTTTTACCGAGGAATTTATTAGAACAGGTAATTCGCCCAACGATAAGTAGTCTTTGGCTTCATTGCGTCTTCAACTTGTTCGTAATTTGAGGTCACTTCTGATTGCGAGTCGAGTTCAAAGGTGCAGCGGGTGACGTTCCGCCGCTTGATTTTGAAATCTGCTGGCGTAGTCACCAAGTTTAACATTTATAATTAATTTTTTTCCAAAAAAAACTCCAGGGCCGGTAGTAAAGTAGCCATGTCATGACAGCCACACTGCCAACATGTTGGCAATAAGTTCGCGACGTTGGTAACATTTGCGCGAGAATCTCGCGACGTCAGCGCAAGGGCGAGGCGAATCGATTGCTCGTGGATCACGATGTGTTACAAGTAAATTATTTCCACGACCACGGATGTGGAGTTGTGGCCGAACGGTTAGCGCGCTGAGCCTTGTAGGCAGCTACCCGAGATGGGGATCGGTGCCCTTAAGTGGCACCACACCCTTTTGCAACCTTATCATCCACCCGTAATGTATTTCCTTGCAAAATGTGTAGAACTATAGCTCCAAATCAAACTGCTTATACTTCTGTGCCTGCGAGGTTGTTAATGATGGACTTTATTCTTTCGGTCTGACGTTTCGACCTTCCGTCGTTTTCAGAGGCCTAAAACGGTGCGATTTCAAACTTGTGCAGCTATACCATCAAGTACCTCATCTCTGTCAGCCTGTTCTCGATTCCTCCCAGGTTTCATACACACGAACTCTCTATAACTGAGTCAGGCAACAAACCTTAGTCCACCGCTTACACGCGGGTTGACGCGCGACCGTTCGAGAAGTGCCACATTATACGAATAAGGAATACACTGCAGCTGCGGATCTTATAACTGCACTAGTGGCAATCTTATAGTCCACAAAGCGATAAGAATGGCATAAACTCATTCGTGATCGATAGACATTCATTCTTGTTATTGATGGTCGGATTTCTCGAACGTATCCAGGGCTGGAATTCATGAAAGTTTTATTCGGCTAACCAAGTTTTCGGTTTGCCTTCACTGAGAATGACTGAAATAAATATTGACTCCATAATCAGTGATTGTTTTTGCTTGGTAAGCAAACCTTGAAAATCAATGCTCCATTCTAAATCATTTGTTGCTAGCCTAAACTATAGTTTTGGTTTGCAGAAAGTTTCATGAATCCCAGTCCAGAATGCTTCGAGAGTTTTTCGCGCAGACGTGTCTTTCTCGCAAGCTAGTATGGTACACTTAATATCGTAATCATTTTCTGCATGAGCCTCATGTTTGTGTTTACCCAGTGGTGCGTGAGGCTTCACCGTTGCTTACTAGCAAGATGTTCCTTTAATCTTACAGCCAGTGTTCTGCCGGTCTCCTCAATATAGGTAGAATAAAGTCCATCATTAACAACCTCGCAGGCACAGAAGTATAAGCAGTGTTAAATCATAATGCCGAGGTTTCAAGTAGAGAGCACCTGGAATTTGCTCAACGACGTACCGCCAAATCAAACTTTTTAAAAGTAAATTCATTTTATGCTTCTCCATGAAGTGTGTGCGAAACGATAGCTGCAGCCAAACATAATCTATCGCTTTGAGGAAAGTGTTATTCCAAAGAAATTCCCTTATCAAAAATTTCGCGTCTTCCATAGCTAGCTACTTGTCATTCACAAACTCGTTTCAGCTAGTTTCCCATCGTTGATGTATGCCTATGGTTAGGCTGAAGTAAACGTCACTGACAGATTTTTTTTTAAACAAAGAGACCTAGAACACAAAAGTTATCTTTTTCAGCGGTATAACGAAAGAATTCAGTGCATAAAATTGAGGGGTGGTGAAGAAGACGTTAACAGCGCCAAAGGTGAAGGCTGTTATGGAAATAAAGTAGGAGTTCTTTCAAAAACATCACTACTCAGCAAAAACTGCGTGATATGATCGGCTGTTTTTTCCTAGAGGCGCAACATGACGAGATGGAGCGACGCAGGCGCATCCGAGCAGTTTATTGGGTGTCAATGATCTCGAAGTACATGAACTCGGTCGAGATCGTGACAGTGCACCTCATGAACGAGCGCGCTATTCTTCCGTGATTTTGTTATCTGCGACCTCATGGCAGCCAAGTTGCCAACTAGTTCGAAACAATGTTCATGAACTAAGCTGCCAATTATCTCGCGAGATTGTTGCAATCATGTGCACTAGGATAGCGGGTTCATGAACTTCTCGTGAGATATGTGTGCGACAATCTCACGAGATGTTGGCAGCAAAAAGTTCGCAACTCCCGGGACTTTTCAAGTTGTTCTAACAGTGTAGGAAGGGGTATTTTATAGAAATGGCCTTTAACATTGAATTGGGCATAGCTTGATGTAGCTTTGAGTTCCAGTTCGGATCTGTTGTCCAAATCTGCTCTTCTTCTTCACTATGGGTTACTAATTGCTCCCATACCACTCTAATGGTACTAAGAAAACGACTTCAAGCACGAAACCTCGGAAAATGGCGAAAATCAGCCTGCGCTATTTCTGTACAACCCTTATAACATATCGTACTACAATACAGCTCCTAATTCGTGTCCCAAAATCCGTCCGAAACCGTCAGAGTTCTACACAAGATGTAAAATGGAAAAATCTAAGTACCATGTCAGACGGTTTCCCCGAGAACCTCATCATTACTAGGTGGTACGAGGGCTCGTAACTTTCGAAACAGAAATGTTTATTGGTTTTGGAAAGCAGGTTTTAAATTGGCTTAGTGAATTGCACCAGGCAATGTATTCCATAGTGAATGATCACTTCGATTAAGTATTGTTCCCTGATAAAATCTGTATAAGCCTAGACTTTTTGTAACAACAGATCTTTATAATGAAACTATAAGTAGCTCTTTATTCGTTGAATTTTTCAAAAAAGCTGATTTCAGTTACATCGAGCAGCTAATTTATACTTCATCTTCATAGTCGTATTAAATATGATCATCGGAGCGTTTGGCAAATACATCTCGTTGATGCCGATATCATTCGTACTGGGAGTCACTGCCATAAAAGACGCTTTCGAGGTAAGCACATTTTTATAGCGAGTGACGTACGAATGCAAATGTGGTTCCCGTAATCACGATGTCCCATATTTTCGCCTCACGCATACCCGCAGTTTAGGATTATCGGCGCTACAAATCCGATCAAAAAATCAACCATTCGACATGTCGTGTCTGGGACTCGAGTCAGGGAAGGTAAATAGCCAGAACACGGCGAGATTCGAAATGTGCTGAAAGTGATTGGATTTCTTCTTTCTATAGGTATCGAAAACTCGAATGGAAGCACATACTTGTCGGCGACTTCGTGCATCTTTCGCATGACGAGATCATTCCGGCAGACATCCTCTTGCTTCGGAGTAGTGATCCTAATGGTAATAATTTTCGCTATTTTCTATTGGGTTGGCAAAGAAAAAAAACAGAAGATATTAGTCAAGAAAATGCCTAGGTTTCAAGAAGGAACATGGAGATTAATTTTCGCTGTTTTTTACACAGCAGTCAGCGTAGACGCATACCGTAAGCAGTAAGAAAAGTAGGGCTGCTTCTATAAAATCTTCTTCGATAGACCTCTCGAAGCTGCTTCCCCTGGTTCTGTCTCTGAAGAAGGTATTTGATAGCCGTAGGCGTTCTTGATGGAGTACAAACAGACCTCAGCGGCTCCTGAAGAAACTCCTAAGTATACTCGTGCATACTTCATTTCCGAACGAGGTTTTTTGCGGAAAACAGTACTGAAATAAATGCTGCCATATTTGGATTCGTACCACTTAGAGGTTAAGAAGATGTTTGTGGTGAGGGTGGTCTAGCGCATGGACATGCAATGGCAGAGTTTACCATGGAATTGTAATCATTGGGTTTTCATTAAACTCCTGGGGTGGAATGTATCAAGCTACCCGATTTAAATCGGGTAGCTTGATACA
>KN550166.1:37359-50109 GCA_000797555.1 Oesophagostomum dentatum | reverse complement strand
CGCTGGCGTCTCATGCTATCCGGGCCGCCTTTGTTCCGATCAATAGGTGGTCAGAAAGTAGGTCGAACAAAAGTGAACCAAACGTAATCGCTTGAGAACTCCAGAGGAAAGAATAAAACAAGCTTTAGCGATGCTAATACGCTACTTATACACGTTACTCATCGCTGCTCACAGCTGGAGATGGTTGGGAATCGAAGTGCATTACGAAACATGCTGATTTTCGAAATTCAATCAAGTCGAAAATCTCAAATCTCTGTTTGCGAATCATTAAAAGTTGAGTTTTAGGACAAAGTCAGTAAAACTGGCCCAGAGCCCATAGAAAAAAATTGAAAAAGAGGTGAATTATTTTTAAAAACAACTTTTATTACTGATTGAAAATATCGATTTTTATTTTAAAACTTTATTTTAAAAAATGATAGATTTTACAATCGATTTTTCCTTATCCCCGCCCCCAGCCCCGCCCACTTTTGGTCTGAACCCCCCCCCCCCCCCAAAAAAAAAAAAAAAAAAATTTTCTGCGACCGCCACTGCCTCCTAACTATAAAGCTTTTCTCTTACCGTACTGCGATTATAATCCCGTCAGACTTTAGAACACGGGATTTCGTTACATAGAAGGGATAATTAACCTTTTTACTGTATTTAACTATACGGATCCCTGGAGTTCAAAGGCAACATTATTTTGAAATATTTTCGCTCACAAAATATGCTCTAGGGGCAAAATTTTGCATACATTTGTCACTTATGAAAATAAAACCTATGAAGGAACTTATACGAATGCCACAGTGCTATCACAGTGTGTGTGTGTGAAAATACTCTTCAGATATGGCTTCTAAAGTTTAAAAATTTTTATACTGGAAACATTGCTCCTTGCCACATGATTACTTCCGAACTCGTCCGAATCCCCATTTTCGCAGGGGAAATTTTGCAGGCAAAAAGCAAACGGAAACAAAAGGGAGAAATATCTTCTAGTACTAGATTTTCTTGTCTTTCCAACCATAGCGCATTTGACTAAGCAGGAACAAGTGGGAGGAACTCCATGCGTGTATGAAAAATTAGGCGTGGACGAGTTCGGATGCTACCTTGCCACATAAGGCTTCAAGAGACAGCCAGGAAGATTTGACGTAGGACGCAAAGCTAGCATAAAGTACCAGTATGATAACGCGATAAGATGTCATAAACTCATTATGTTTTACGATTATTTTTACTTCCTCTGCATGGGAACTTCCTCTAAGCACTCTAAGCAGTGTTCCTTGCATGTTCTGGAATCTGACTGCGAAAGGTGGAAATCTGAATGCAATAATTTGCCTGGTCCTAGCTATATTTCTAATTGGTGTTATGAAGACAGTATAAGCTTCTTCCTTGGTGCTACAAATGAACCATGCTTAGAAAGAGCTCAAATTATAAACATGGGTGTTGACGCTGGTAATTCCTTGAGTCGGAGCGTCACTAAGCGGCGCTCAACACCCGCAAATGATTGATGATACCCGAGCAGGATAAGAACCTAGCAGGCAGAACAGATTTGTTAGGGTGAGGCTAATTATGAGACTGGCTTCAACGAGAAAGCTGTACAAGGAAGACGTCAAGTGGTGCAAAAACTCTTGAACGTTGCTTCAACAAATTCGACATGGCTGACCACTTGTAAGTAGTAACTATGCACTTTGCGGCCGGATCGGAAAGCGATGCCCCTGCTATGTAAAGCTGACGATAGCTAATAGTTTAAGGAAATGGATCAAGCATGAGGTGATTAGGCGATCCTCCAAGTTTATCCTCTCTCTACCAATACCACCCTCCTGTAACAACTTCATTTAGGAGCCTAACACAAATAGATGAAAATTTTCAGTAAATACACAAAAAGTGAACTAATTTGGTAGAAACTCCAAAGCGGAAAGGATAAGTAAGACGTGTCTTTTAAATTCCAGTCCAAGGCACTAAACTTTCAAAATCTACTCGTTAATTGAATACTGTTATATGCATTTTGTTTGGTGGCGAACAGAATCCTCTTTTTGCAAGCGTTCCTGCTGAGAGATGTGTGATTAATGGAGATGAGGCTCATATAACTAATGTAAGTACATTGTTTACTCAGATTACCCTATTTCAATGCTCTCTTTACTTCTCGCTACCGTCCCTAGCATAAACTAATACACCAAAATGGCTTTATGGCTACCCATGTCAACTCTAATCAATAAGGAATACCTACCTCATAGCTAAAGTCGTCATTAGCAGCTAAACTAACAGCAAAAAGGTGTTCCAACGAAGTGAGACGCTGTGATGAAAGGTCAGCGAAAAACGTCACGCTTATGTTTATTTGGCCATTTACGCATATTACCAGTGTAGAGTAGAAAAGTGATGCTGAGATTATGTAAAAACGAAATTTCAAAAAAAAACATGACCAAAAAGGACAAATACCGAGAATACTCGCCATACTTGGTCTTTTTTTATAATTTGAGCAAACTGAAATTAAAAAAAACAATCAAGTTAATTTGGACAGCAACAAACCAGGAATAAGAAGGAAATGATATGCGGATCGCAAATAGGATGACAAAAGTAAATGGTACGGTGCAGCAAGGATGAAAGCGCGAAGTTATGAAATGAACAAAGGATTCAGATGACACGATTGCTGCAATCTCGGATGCCAACTACCGGTCGGCGAAACCAATCAATATTAAAACCAATTATGAGGAAACTCAGATCTAGTTCACGAAGTGAATTAAGGACTTCTACGTGGCTGTCAGAATTCGTAAGTGGACTCCAGCGTGATGGATATTCAGGATATTCGCAGACATCCATCGTACTGCCATCTTATTTGGTCATGAAAAAATGGACTACAAAAGAATTGGGCTAATTTGCTAGAAATTTCCTTACTAGCGGATAAAAATGGACCATGAATAGAATTAGACGGACTGCGGAAACCACAGCTGTGTAGTCGCAAATGTGAGCCAACGAAAACAGACCGCATAAAGAAGTGTGGATAAGAAGCAGGCAACTGTGTGCAACCAATCACAAGCCCACTGAGAAGCTCAGGTGGGAGGAAAAATCGAGAACGTAATATGAAGTACTTGCATAATCTTGCTTTAGTGTGCGTAAACAGAAAGGCTCCAGGGAAATGAGCAAGAAGTTAGCCGCAGAGGCGACAGAGTGCAGCACAGCAATGCGTCTTCTAGTCAGCCTATCACAACGCCGGGCTGAATTAACAGTTAGAATCAATAGCAGCAATGATCAGCTTCAAACACAATCGACGATGTAGCTATATCGGTGATATTGGTGCTGTGTGTGCGGTTAAGTTGGACAGCGGAGTCTGGATAACGTCGATGTCAGGCAACGATCGGAACGCAGAGAAGTAGATTGAGAGCGACGCTGCGAGCCCTCTGCGTCCCTGGCGGTAGCGATCAATTGCAGCGAGTCGCCGTTTGGTCGGCGGACGAGGGACGGCGCGTCAAGAGGGACCAGTCGGCAACACTGCGAATGTGCAGAGGGGCTGGATGGAGAGACGCGTCCCGGCGACACGCGGGCCATCGCAGCCACAGCCGCCGACGCCGCCACCGCCACCGCGAGAGGCGCGCTGCAGCCGACCAGTCGCGCTGCACACGGGGACCGGCGGTAGCAGACGTCCACGGCTGGTGTCCGCATGTACACCCCTTCTTCTGATGCTTTTGACAAGTCGGTGCAAAGTTGTGTTGAATATTAGCTGTAGCGCGAAAAGCCAAAGATTCATTTTCCTCCTCTGGTCCACTACAGACGGTCGAGGCTGTACGGAACATGTTGCTTAAGACAGCCTTCTTGGTCCGAGTTGGGTGAGCATACAGAAAATGTATGATTATGTTCTTGTTCGCAGGTTTGTGACACCATTTTTTTAAAATAAATGCACCACTGGAGCACCCCACTTGTACGTTCAAACATAGCAACCATCCTTCATTAGGAACCTCGCTGGTGAGTCTTATCCGCTCGCACTGGTTATTCAATAGTTCAAAACATTTGTCGACCTCTGACTGAGTGGCAGACAATAAAACAGTCGTCAATATACCGTAGTATAGTAGGGGACGACGGTCTAATACAGGCGTTTCAATTTTGCTCATAAATGCAATAGCAAGGATAGGGGCTACCTGTGACCAGTGGCAAGATCTTGTAACCTGAGTGAAATATCTTCCTGCCCATCTAAAAATACTATATTCCAAACATGCCTTCAAGAGACCCATAATCTGTGAAAAGCGCATTAACATCGAAGGTTTCCATGAAGTATTTGCCGCTGGTCGAATTTCGCGGAGGTCGTTCAAGAAAACTGTGGTTTTAGACAAGTGGGCTGCTATGTATCTTGATAGCTACCCTAATATCGTGCTAAGGAACCATCCAATTCTGTATGTTGGTCCTCACACGTTGCTTATAATCGGTCTCACTTTGAAAACAGCTAGATCAACAGAAATTATATTCTCCGAAGTGAGCTTGTGTGTTTTAATTAGCAAATAGAGTACGGGCAAACGGGTAGCTCAAGCTTCAGACGTGATGTAATGTCCTATGAAGTTTTGCTTCCTCCGCTAAAGCGATAAATCGTCAACAACATCGGCGATCCAAAAAGGTGGGTGGGTCCTATAGTGCTGTTCGTCGAAAGAAAGTTAAACGAACCCCGTAAGTTAATAAACGTTTGACCGCATGGGTACATATCACCCATATCAGGCTCTGACTACGGCGAGTTCGCCGAAACGTTAGCCAGCGGATAAAACGAAAATAAGGAAGTTTAACAATCTCGAGTACAGATTAAGAAAGAGGAGCATTGGGTATATTAACAAAGTATGCCGAGACGTATCAACCAATAAGCATCTAAATTTAAACCTCACGTACTTTTCCATCCACGTCATACATAGTATTTTGCGACTGTGTTTTATACATGCTCATATAGCCTTAGTTCTCATGCAAGGAAATTAGTACAGCACCAAATCAAAAACTAAAAACGATCGTCTCCAGAAATTTCTTCGTTTTACAAAGTTTACACATCGCTTCTCGATTTCAGGATGGCCTTATTTGCTATATCAAAAGTATTTCTAGAAAGTACACCAATCCCTGTCCGATAAATCTGCTACTACAGTTACAATTTTCATGATGTACTCTCTTAAGATGACCCACAAGCTAGCAGTTCTCTCTACGCTCTCGCTCTACGGCTTGGGACTCAAACGGTAATAAGTCCTTCGCGCAAAATAATGTTTCAAACTTTTAGCAAACTCCGGAGAATGTTAACAGTGCGGAGTCATATATCGACATGCTACCTCTGATTTTCTTAATAACACGCCCAACATCTCTCAATTTTCAGTGTACAAAACCATGACAATCTGAGTTTTCAAATGTATAAATCTATATAAACATAAATTGTATCAACCTGACTTAGTGGTATACACTATACACCACTCTGGGTTCATTTTACACGTGGTAGCATCAATTTAGCAGCTATTCCAGCTCGACAACAAAAAAAAAAATCCCTAACTTTGAGCGGTAAACGCTAAACTTCGAACTTTCGAATATTTGACTAGTCGCAAAAACAGAACTTTTTTGAAGCTACAAGCGAAATGGCTTTAAATTTCAAGTAGACTTTCGAAGCAAAGGATATCGCTTATTCCAAGTATATGAAAACCTCAATGAGCTGATATCTGGGCCCGAATTCACCGTTTAAAATAAACTCGGTAAAGTCGCCTCCTAGATAATTCTCCTACGTTTGTGTATAAGGGAATACTCAGATCAATCTACATACGAATCCCTCCCCTGGCGTTGCTGATATATCGACTGTTTAAAAGAAGCGACTAGATCGTCAGTAAGTTATCGAAACTGGTAATTTCTTAGCCTTTATAAATAACTGATCCAAACTGTTAACAGTACTACTACTTGAACTAAGTTAATTTAAAACTAGCATAGGTGTCGCTGTCAATTCATAACTCTTCAAACACCAACACATTCGAAATTTAGAAATCTAAAATAAGGACTAGTAATTAACAGAATAGTTCTTCTTGGTGTAAAAATACCTACCTCCATACTCGCTGCGTAGGACTAAGACTAGGACTAACTGCAAGGGTTCTTAGATGTACTGACCAGGATTCAATGAGAAAAAGATGGGGGATAAAATTACACCCTAAATTCGCTCTTTTCTATGGATGTTTTGGAAGGGTTGAATTATTTATCCTTTATTGATTCCTCGCTGCTTTATCGTCGTAGTAATAAAGCGACAGAATCATATCAAACAATTAAAAAAAACTGTTTTTAATTCAACAATCATATGAGAGTGAAATATCGCATAGTAAACAAAAAATTGCGCATATATGTTCAACTTCCATATTAAAGCAAACTGGGTATTCCCCTATTTTGTTCGAAACTCTAAATGGAACCGTTTGCATCAGCCAATGCTCTATGGACATATAAGCCAGTGATCATTCTTAGCCCTTTTACTGCTCGTGATTTTAAGACAAATATAGATAAAACTGCAATCCAGTAGATAAGAAGTGTGCAATAAAATACCAGAAATCATTTTTCTGTTTCTTGTGAGTATTCCGAAATCCGGACGACTTTGTTCGAAATGTAATGCATCCTCAGCCAGATTTGCTAAAGTGTTAAGCACCTTATCGGTTGAGTAAGTTTTCTTTTCTTCTAATGAACTAAAGCTCAAAAAACTCGTTGAATTTGAGAAACTACTTAACATCCGTTTAATACTGCAGATAAGTCAATAAACATCCAGTTTTCTTGCCGTAACAAGCCCAGGCTAAAACTGGGTTGTTGCAAAAATTCGAATAGTCGGAAAGTGGAGAGTTTAAGGAAAAGACCGGAAAGAAAATGTTCCAAAAAATCATATGGAAAGTCCTTTTCTGCCAATCTTTTACTTCTGGCGCGCGAAGAATTTTTTTTTTAAATCATGGTCACCACAGCAGGTAACACTCCATTAGATGTGAATGGATAATAGAACACTATGGTATCTCAGTGAGAGAGTACAGTAACTTTTTTTGAAATAAGCTGGTAGGTCAGAACTGCACGCGAAATCCTACAATCAGAATATAAACTAATTCTGTTACTTTTCCATCCTTTCTCGGACTAAACATGTCCGATTAATGTATTTGGTAGGTGGATAGGTTTAGTTTTACAGTTCCACTTCTTCAACTAGCGAGGCTATTTTTGCATAAGCAATATTTCAATGGAAATGAAATTTCAATACCTCTCTAGCGACTGCAGGTGAAGAAATAGCTTAGGATAGAACTAGTTTATGCTTTATGCCACAAATAGGATTGGAAATTTTCTCCTTAGGAGGATCATCAACTCATTAACTAACCAGTTATTTAGTGATATAAATCGAGACTTTACTATCGTGTCGCTAGAGCTTCACTGAAGGATGATCGTTCATTACCAGATGCGCCAGGCGTCTTCAGTGGTTCGCAACTTGCATTTTCGGCAAAATTTTGACTTACAATTCTCTTCTCTAGCTGAAACTTTCCAGTCAACCTAGATTCTGAGCTAACTATTAGCTGTTCTGCAAGCTGTGTGCACCTACAAAAATCCTTGAGAAGTGAGTATTGAGAAGATGAGCATAAACTCTTCTGAAAATACTTTGACGAGTGCGGATGCGAGCCTGACGCAAACTATCATGCTGCAGAAATTCAAATATCTGGAAAATTTTGAGCTAAGGATGCGTTCGAGAATGGGGAGCCAAAACGCAAATACGTAATCTCATGTTCTATACATGGAAAATTTCCATAGTTTTCCGAAAAATCACTCGATATAGGTCTCAAATAACTGCTGTTGCTCGATATTCACATGTTGCGCTGTTCAAACATCGCAGATTTTGGCTAACAAGGTAATCTGGATCCCAGGATCCCTGAGCGGGGAAAATGTCTGCACTAGAGTTTTAGTTTTTTTTTTTTTTTGAGAGAGAAGTGGAATTATAAGGGAATTATAAGACCAGTCGCAGGCTTCGTGTGCAGCGTAATTCCAAAATTTGATAATTTTATGCAATAATATACTTCCAGCCCATGCCCATACGAAAATGGGACACTACTGTTCGACAATACCTGTTCCATAAACCAAAAATCTCGGAATTCGAGGGTCACTCGAGGTACAAAGTACAGAGAAAGAAAAAGCTGCTAAATCACGTTTCTTTAAAATTAAGGAAAATCCCCCTTAGCTACCAAAAGAAATCTGGACGGATCAAAAGAGCACACCATCAAAGTTTTTCTCCGACAGGTTTCAAACAGAATTCTCTAAAGTTCCTGGAGAACCGAAATGACTAGAAAAATGGTTTCAGGTGTTGCAGCTAGAAAGCTGCTATTCAACATAAAGCGCTGTATCCATTTCAGTAGTATGCCATATTGACAGAGGACGACAACAATATAAAAACCACAATCGTGAGCATATAAAAACGATTAGCGACAAAGCGGCGACTGTGTTGAGCCGATCGGTCACATGACCCCGTCATAGGCCGCACTCAAACCTCGATTTGATAGATAGTCACACGAAGTTTGCATGCTGGCCTCAATACTTATTTAACTTCCAAATACAGCAAATCTACGAAACTGCTTAAGAGATCTAAGGCAGTAACAAAATATATCATCACAGATGGAGCAAAACATCCCTAAAAATAGTGTGCTGGCAAAATTGAAGTGAAGCTGTCCAAAAAATGCAAAGCTTCAGATAGCATTCGTTATATCAAATCCATCGTTAACAGATATCTTAAAGACATTCTTCATGCTTCCTAAGATTTCTTTTATTTGCTTTAAATATTTTTTTAATTCTACTTTCTGCTCTGTCTGAATGTTCTTTTTAGCGTCTTCTTTTAAAGGTTCTGCGCCCTTGTATACATGGCTATCCATGTAATAAAGATAGAGATCAACTGTCCTGGCAAAACTTTGAAAGCTTCTTCTTTGATAGAGCTTAATGAATTCAGTTCACCGATAGGTTCACTGTTGCAAAAATTCGTGGGAGACGTTTAAAAAGCGCAGAAATTTATATGACGGGGAGCTGACAGTATGCCAAAAATAGGTTCATATTTAACGCTCTCATCTGTTGAAATCTACTCCAACTTTTCAAAAAATCCTTTTCCTACTTTGACAAGTGTTCTGGGTGGATCATGTCTATTGTTTGCGTAGAAGAAAACGAGTAGCGCCAGCATAAGACTTTGGTTTTGACAGTATTGATAACAAGTTACGAGACATTTAGACTTCCTTTTTCGTGACATCAGACAAATGCTAACCTCAAGAGAAAGGTCTGAAAAATCAAGTGAAGTACGAAAGGTTTTTTTTTGCAGAAATGTGTATGTCGAGCTAAGAACTACTCCAGCGATTTAAATTTTCTGTTCTTCGCCGCAAATACCGCAAAACGATAAAGAAAGGACTAGGAAGAATGGCTGTAAAACGTAGACTAGAGAAAATCTAGTGAATTAGTGCATCAAACTTCACATGCCCAGTGCTCATCTAGCTTCATTGTTGGGAATTCATAGTTCCATTTGCACACTCAGAAGTTTACAACTGTAAGTTCTTGAGCTTTTGTTCACTCAGCGATTGGCTACAGAAGGGTCTTCGCCGATGCATAGGTGGCATCCTCACGCCGGGCCACTAAACTCGTCCGCGCAAGCGTCCGAACTCGATCACGCATATAAAGTGGACCTTTGGGTTTTTTACGCTATCTTTTTCAAAAATATTCATTTAAAGCAGTTTTACTAGTGAAAAAGCCCATAATCTACTGCTGGAAGATTACAAATCTGGTCTTCATTCGAGGAGTGCCCGCCGTCCTGCGGACGAGCTTACATGAGCGGGAAGAAGATCGTGCGCAGTCGCGATAAGCAGATCTATGAAATTAATTTGGTTCTAGCCAAAACAATACGGTATTGCTAGAGTGAGTATGTAGCGAGTAATCAGATAAACGGAACTTACAGAACTGGAGTTAACACTGCCGCCGTTTAGAGGCGTAATCGATAAGCAGTTCCAAGTACAGGAATAATATTTGTCTGTTTTAGTGTACAATTCAGTCGAGTAGAAATACAAATCCAGCTGGTCAAATGAACTGCGTCAGTCAGATCCTGTCAGAACAGAATAAAAATAACTTTCCAGAAGGTAATCTTACCAATTTGAGGGGAGAATTTTATGTGCAAGAAAAAGAAGTGCTTGCTGAGTAGATTGGATTGACCTCACAGCTTCTTCACAGAAAAAAAGGTCAGAATAAGGGTAGAAGACGTGGGAGATTTGGAGGCGAAAGTACAGTAAAATGATGTTGAGGAAGGGTAGTAATTAAACTGGGAAGGAAAAAAATTAGGGAAGAATTGATAAAACTGAAAGTATTCAGGCAACCACCCTCTTTTAAATGAACAAGAAACTGAAAGAGCCTAAAGAATTAGATGTGCTGAATAAATGTAAATCACAGAACGGCAGCAGTTCATTCCACCTAACGACATGACATAGTACGTGGGCATATTACAGCATAAAGACGCTGTATACATTTTAGCTTCCAGCGACAGTATGAGAAATGGACGCCCAACCCGAGTCGATTTATCGAACGAACTTAAACTCCTATCTTCTGCTAGCTCTATGATAGCTAAGGACTTCTGTGTTAGCAGGGCTCCAGAGCGCAAGCAAATTTACAGGTGTTAAGAAAACATTGATAAGGAGAGAAGCTGTACGTGATTTGCAAGGAAAGCGCTTAGAAATCGAGAACGAAAGTCGCATCTGCACACAATGGCTGCTTAAAATGTGAAACAAATCGCGCTCCACTGCACCGACTTTCGTAACAATCATGCATTATTCGCTGGAGAAATCGATCCTATCGGAACGTTAGAAAACATGCATTACGCCAAAAAGCACACTGACACTGCAGCTGAAATTAGCACATGCAGATAAAAACATCTGAAAGAACGGCGAGAAAGAGCGAGATCGAGAAAATTCGGCGGCAGCATGAGATGACAGCTAGATTGCGAAGACGTGTTGTGACTCGGAATGAGTACACATGACTCTCTCAATGAAGGAAAGTAACTGAAATGCAAAAAAAGGTTTAAGTTAGAGGAGTAAGGTTAATCAACCTGCAGAAGAATTTTCAAATGCTACAATTTAATTCATAATTCATTTGCGTGGGATGGAAAAAAGCAGAAAAAGAATACCAGCGATAACGTGCAAAAAATCACAGCAAAGTTGGGAAGGTCATACTGTCCCACTGTTTTCCCCTTTAAAATAGATAAGTACGGGAAATAGCATTACTACCTGCATATATTCGTGATGCATCATTCGTTGCCAGGTGAAACCAAGCCGTTTGGTCATTAGTGGGCGATTTTACACAATTTAGAAGTATAATCTGCACGTACACAATGCCTACTAGCCAGACGGCTGTTTCCTTTTACTGATGATGCAAGAGGCGTTGGAAATGAACGCGTACATGGCAAGAAATGACAGCAAAGGACGTCTGATACAAAAGTATGAAGAAACTACAAGGCAACGTACTTGTATTCATGTAATTTAGGCATGCCTGAACTGCTGGAGGTGTGTCTGGCTTGGGTCGTCGAAGTAGCACATAACGCGGTTGGGTTGGAGAAGCTGCCATAACTGGAAAAAATGTTATTTTGTACGTTAGTTGCGCAACGACAGCAAATCGCGAACAAAAAAAAAGAAGAAAAATTAGTTTTAACACCAAGAAGTGCGAAGAAGGAGGTTTATGAGTAAAAGGTAGTTCAAAACGAGAGTTGCGAAATTTGCAAAAGACTAACCTTGATTCGATAACGAGTGCACGTGCTCTACGGCTATGATGAACAAACAAACACGTTACAACTTGGCTACAAGGCCACTCAATTTATGGCTGGCTAACGAGGTAGGAGCTCAACGAGGATGAGACCCGTCCTGTGCGTATTGCTGACTGTGCAGGACGCCAACGCTTCAGGCCGGAATGACGCAAACATCGACTGAAATCATTGTCGTTCTGTCCCGAACGAATTCTAGTCATCATCGCCCCTTACAGCTAGCTGTGTAACTGTTTTTGTACAGATTAATTCAGAATCTGTGCTGTGTGAGACGATCATCACGTACTAACGTGATATACCACATCTCATGACATACCCACCACTTCTATGCAGTAATTCATACACTTCCGAGGAGCTGGCGCTCAGGTAAATTGGCGACGGGCCACAGCGGCCGATCAATCGATACGGCTGCAGACCGCCGTCTCCCCTTCGTGCGCGATGTTCGTCTGACGCTGACGTCATTACAGGAGTTTTGCTCAAATATATCCGACCATATGTGCATATTTCAGAAGAAAAATGTGTAATTAGAGTATGAAGTAATTCCCCACCGCTTGGATGGTTAGAATCGTCGATATTACCACATTGCCACGGGTTTTTTCCTAAATTCCTCGCCCACCATTGTGTTTTGCTGTTTTCCACCTGTTTTTTTCTTTGCTCAAAGTTACTTCGTCATATGCTTGCAAAATTCTAGTTGGATTAAACTCCACTATTAGTAACCGTCCAGTTCCCACTAATATTCTCGATAAAATAAATATTTTTTGCTTTTTAAACCGCTTAGTATTCCTTGCTTTTCACCTGTGCAGTTTTCTCTTTTGTGTTTCACTTTTAGACACAAAATGTCTTCTTGAATCATTCCTTCTCACGAAGCAGTCATTCTCCATTTAGTTCAGGAATTCAAGCTTATTGGGGTTGCTTGTTATTTCTCGCCGCGTTTCGACCGCTTTGTGTTCGTCATTATAAACTATTCGCTGTAATTCTTCTGACAGCAACATCTTGTGACTTATTTAATTGGCTTT
>KN550166.1:0-10723 GCA_000797555.1 Oesophagostomum dentatum | reverse complement strand
ATGTTAATGAAGTTGAAGAGGGCTAGCACCTAGATCTGGAATCTCCGTAATCTTTGGACCTCTACATGTAAAAATCGCCGCTGAACTTCCCTATTTCACATATTTAATCTCCTCAGAAAAGGTAATAATGTTTTATAAGTTGAGAGCAATCGCTCTCATCAGCCGAACAATATAGGGGTCGGATACATCTACACGAGAGAAGATGTGTGCACAAAAAAAATCCAAGGAGGAACTCAGGTTCTTTCCCGACTGTGTTTTGTAAGTTCAAACTTGAGATCATTCTTTGAATAGGTAATTCGTTCCCTTATGACCCAAATCCATTGCTTCGTCCTTAAAAAAAAGTGGATGCTCCTGCAGAACGAAACTGGTATTCTGGTAAAATCAAAGAGATCAAATCACGTCAGAGACCTGGACAAAATTTCTTCAACCAATCCTGCTTAGTAACACAAAT
Organism: Oesophagostomum dentatum; assembly: GCA_000797555.1. Lineage (NCBI taxonomy): Eukaryota > Metazoa > Nematoda > Chromadorea > Rhabditida > Strongylidae > Oesophagostomum > Oesophagostomum dentatum. The sequence continues at coordinate 10,272 of KN550166.1, read as the reverse complement.
TTATTGCATCTTTCTAGAGAGACATTGCTGAAAGCTAAAATGAATGAGCTGCTCTGGTAGTGACTTCCCCCAATATTCTGCTCGAATTTACTCGACCTGACTTTTCTTTGAGATACATCGACCACAAAGAAGTAGAAATAATTTATTCGTCATCTATATATCACATGCAATATACCCAATAAATATATTTACAGCTGGAATTGCTGGTCCTGATTCTATTACTCCACATAAACGCAGTTACTATCGTCGACTGCTTTGTTGGTCAAGACTTCCAGCATTTCCATGGGAGACTGAAATAAATAGGGTAGATATCGAAAAAAACCAGTATATTAACTATTATGTAATTTACCAGCTCTCTCTCCTCGTCGTAATCGATCTTCCTCTTCTTTGTCAGCAGTTTCACAGCTGTTCTCCAGAAGCTTTGAATAGCTACGTTCGATCCGCATACTTGTAGTTCGTCTATTGATATCTTCTCTGATCCTTTTTTGTTCTTCCCTTTCTCTCCTAAAAAGTGCTGCTTTTTAAGGTACACATGAAACAGTGGACTAAATTCCCCTACTTTCTCTGCTCCTCTGTCACTCGACTAAGGTTAATCAGATCCGCTTTTTCTTTCTTATCTGCAATGAGGGGATTTTTTAGAAGGAGAATTCTTCAAATTTCCGTGTAGTGTAGTGTGGTAACTCACCCAGCCACTTATTCTCTCCTATCCACTGCTCAAACTCTTGCTTAAAAGTGGGCATCTTCCTCTTTACTGGAACAGCGTTCTTCTTTGGTTCCTGACACTTAACCACTTCTGGCTAAAACTAGGTTAGCATAGTTTTATAGTAATTATTGCAGAGGATTACCAACTGACCACAAAGGTATCCTTTCTTTCAGTTTCCTTGCTTTTCGAAGCACAGGTATACTCAATTTTGCCGTTGCCTTTCAGTTGCAGGACCCTTACAGGAGCTTTTCCACAGTAGTACTTTTTGACTTTTTGAGGAACGCACACATGGTCTAGCTTGCAGGGATCGGACAAGAAGTACATCCCTTTCACCTAAAAGTAAACAATTGAAATAACACTACTCAAAATCTTAATTACACAGCAATTTCTCGACCAACCTCTATAGATGTTTCCTTTCCCTTCTCTAGGCAACCAGTGCACACGACCCGTTTCACTTCGCCCGTCTGTTCCTTGTCCATCTTGAACGTGTACGTAGTAGCAGTACCTGGAATACGATAAAGGATAGTTTTGGTCCTTGAACTATCACTTACCTTCGGGGCCCCTAAAAATTTCGGGGCTTCCTTCTTGCGATCTGAAAGCGAACAATCTAAATGTGATTGCCCTGAAACTATTTTAGAACACGAATCATGCAAAGAAGAAGGAAAAGACGAAAGAACTTTAGAGGAAGCTTTCTTAGGGCAAACATTTGGCGCTGGTTGTTTCTTAGGTTGGATGTTTGGGGCAGTTTTATTCAATTTTGAACCTTTTGTTTGCAGCGGCTGCTCTGAAAATGACGTCGAATTGCATAAAGACGAGGAAGAAGTGTTGTTTTGAGAAGCTTGCTGCAAATTTGTACTAAATGCCATTGGCGCTGAAAGAAAAGGAACTGTTGAAGGCTGGCAAGGCATAACGAACAGCGGCTGCAGCGGATCGAAAATCGGGAAAGGGCTCAAAAATGGAAGAGGCAGGGGAGGAGGTGGAGGAAGAGGAATCGCATAATACTGTACAGAACCAGTAGAAAAAGCAGGATGAGTGAAGAGAATGTTCTGAGAGCTGAAGTGATTAAACGGTAACATGATTGACAGAAAAACTGCGGTTACGGCTTTGCACCCACCCTTATATACTGCCCAATGACCCGCTGACCTATCCTGGATCGATGTCCGTCAAGGTATTGGATCTCCTGAGGCGTGACTTGGGTCGTATCTAGCGCGAGGCTGGGGCACTGTTTGAGGTGCTAGTGCCTGTAGGGCTAAACTATCTAACTTGTGGAACACAAAGTTATGGAGCTGAATAGAAGTTGTCTGCTACCATTTGAAAAACAAAGTTTATTAAGTGAAAACATACAAAAAAGTTGAGAAAAACGCGCTTCTCACGCAAAGATATCCCAATTTGATGAATCTTTTCCATGAAACCCCAAAAAATGGAAAGTTCAACTGGTATGAGGCTAAAACGGGTATTGTGTGCTTTAACTGAACTGGTATGTTAAGGTTAACTTAATCAATCTGAACTCCAAGTAAAATCCCAACTTAACAGTACCATTAAACTTGCTGGGAGCTTGCTGGTATCTCAGTATAAAAACTTTGCATACATTAAGGTAAACTAGACCACCTGTTTAGTTATTCGTGCTATATTTGCACTTTAAATATTTATTTTTCGTTTATGTGTATGTAGCTACTTATCTACTTGCAGTATTTATTTATACATTTATTTATCCACATATCGGTGGTCATTTTTTAGGAACATGGAGGAAGCTTGGAGCTGTTGGTGTTCGAGCTTTTGCATTTATTTATCTTTAGACCTATTAAATACTGCTAACAAATATTGATAGCTTTACTAAATAATAGTACTAATGGAAATATCAAATTTAAAGTCTGGTGTGATACAGGTCGCTCTTAATCAGGTTCCTTCTAAGTTTACTGTACCTTTCTTATTTTCCAATAACAGGAACAGTAGTGCGGTTATTATAAAACCTTTAGGGCTTTTGTTCAGCCCATGTTTCCACAAATATCTTCGAAAAGTGGGAGTAATAGTGGAGGAATGAAATACCCAAACTTTTTTGCTTTAAACTTGACTTGTGCTTCTGTGCACAGAAGATCCCCCCAATAGAGAGCTTGTAATGAAAAAAAGCCTTTAAGCAATGGTTTTTCACATGTTCTAGACCTTTCTTCCTCGTTTCCGTAATAATGCCTAACTGCTCTGTTTACTCTTTTCCTAAATTTAGTACCGCTCAAGGTACTAGAGAACAATTTCCTGTAAAATCTCCCCCAATTCCAGGCCAGAACGCAGTGGAGCTTAGAAATCTGCAATCTAGAATATGTGCTGTGCCTTTTTCAAGATTTTGTGGAGGATTTGCAAGGGGAAGAAATCTTTATCTTAAATCTTGCTTCATTTTGTGCTTCGTCAAGCGAATGAGACGTCATGAAAAAAACAAGGGTTAGGATGTAAACAACGCAAGAACAATGCTTTGAATCAGCCCAATTTTAGAGTGACAGCTGCAAATTTTCCTCTGATCTTTGCAATTACGGCATGTCTTGTTATGAAATGAAGAAAGCAAACAAACGTAATAGCTTCTTTGTCAAAAAATTAGTCTGTAAATTCGCTTTTTTGATTAGGCTTTTGTCCGCTTTATTATAGGTAAAGATGATGCATGAATTAAAACAGTTCCAGTAATGTATGAAACCGAAAAAGCCATTGAAATTGGAATAACAAACTGATTGAAGTATGTACTGTTTACAGTTGCTTACATGTAGAATTAAATTTTAGAAAAAAAGAACTAAAAAAGATTTTTTAAAGAATTTCATAGTAAATTCGGCTATAAAATTGATCTAGCTGAGCCGAAATGTTGAAAACTGAAATTTAAAACATTCCAGACCGCTTTTCATAAAAATTTTTTCCAAGTATTGCACCTCTGAACAGCCATACCAGTATGCGAACCTTTTTGCCCTTTTTTGTGTTTCGTACATTTCCAGCCAAAGCTTCCTCAAGTTCTGCAGTTTTCTTGAAGACCTACTGATAAAAGACAAGGAAACACACCAACTTTCTAGTTCTAAGTCCCGAAACAGGAGTGCGAAAAATTGAAATTATTAGTTAAGTTTTTAGCTATGTTTATTCAAACCGAATCACTCCGAGCCTTATCTTTCACTTATAGGTACCAATATAAAATCGTAGGTATAAAAAGCAAAAAAAAGGAACTTTTCTGTGGGTCTTTCCTACCAAACATTCTAAAAGCAGAGAAATTTCCCGCATTGGGCTTGGCACACAACAACGAATCAAAGAGCACATGTTAGAAAGAAGCCATGACAAAGCCTGAAACTAATTCTGGCAGCACTAACTCTGAAATAAACTTTTTTCATTTAGGTGAAATAATCCCAAGAGCACAAAGGTTGACATTGAAGTCATGGAATACCTTTGTTTGCCTTTGTTTAGCCCATACCTTTTCTTTCACGTGAAACCATGCTTATTTAATAGATGCTGTTCTGGAACCCAGCCAGAAATGTGAGGAGAAGCTGGCTGAAACTCTGAAGATAGCGATTTTTCCTATTTACGGATCAGTCTCCAAGAAAGAAAACTTTCGCGACCTTTGGCAAATATCGTTGCTTATTATCCATGCTGTTCTAGTTAATCTTTGAAAAATATTACTCCAAGACTTTTTCACAGCCCTCTTATGAACACATTTGCTTATTAAGCAGTATATTCTATAGTAAAAAGCAGTGACTACCGCTTAGTTTCGTTACATCTAGAAACTCCAAAAATACATGTTTATAAGATATAGCTGAGATTAACTCGTGAATTTAAACTAAATTTTCAGGCTTGTTCAGAGAATCGTTTTTGCTGTAAACTTCCCTAAAGTGGTGTTTGCACTGACCAGCCCCTAAAAGTTTTCATCTTTTGAGAAATATTTTAAGCAAGCATTATTAGAACCCTTTGTTCTGAATGTAGTCTTATTTTGATGATTTTTATATACTGTAGAGTACCATTCGCTTTTAACTTTATCATATGAGATTAAAGAAATGTGCAATTGTAGCCTGAGAACTTCATAACAAGATTTTATGAAACGGTTGTTGATGAGAGTCAAAGATTACGAGTAAGAGCAGCTATAAATCTGCTTAAGTAAAACATCTAAGATTTTGTTTGTCATTATTTCCAAAGGAAACATTTTGATTCTATAACTAGCTAAAAATGTCCCCGACTAAGTATAAGGGCTAATTCAGCCTCTAGATATCCAGGAAATAAGGTACTTTTATTTTGCAATAATTTTTCTCAACCATTTACAACGACGTTTATGTGGGCCGTGGAAAATAAATAGCATTGCAGAAAAAAAATGAATGGATCCTGCAGATCACCCCAAGTGAAGAAAGGAATATATTGCACTGAAGATTTCCAGGTTTTCAAAGTTGGCGTACTTGTTTAAGCATATAAAGCGAGAAAAAAAACAATGCTCTTGCGGAAATTTCGTGAAACGCAGCTCCCCCTTACTAAATTTAAGGGCACCTGAGGTTTTATTCCGAAATGGGCATTATTTCGGGCCATACACAAGTCAGTTCTCCAGCGAAAAAAATAAAAGTAACTAGTAATAGTGCGAAAAATTAAGAACGTGCAGTCAACAAGTAGCTTCATTTCACTCCATTCTATTTTTATTATCTGAAAACAAATAATAGTTAGCAATATCTGCAGCTGTGCTCACCACTGTAGTGGGGAAGAATTCGTATAAGAGAACATAAATGATATGTAATCAAATAAAAACTGTAAATGCAGCCCAGATTTCTAGCCAACAGCTAATTCCTCAAAAAATAAAATCTTTAAGCTTCTATCAGAAAATGCCTGAATTGCCGTTAGAAAAACTGAATTACTGTATAAAATGAGTCGTTTTTTTTCGAGTCAGAGGTCGCTTGCTGGATTTTTCGAGCTCCACTTATGTTACTTCGAAATCAAAACTCAAAAAATGGACAAGGTACAAAAGTTGTTTAGGCATTTTTCAAAAACATGTTTATAACTTTCTATGTGAAACCTTGAAAGATATTAAAATCACACTTAAAGGATTAGTCACTTCCTTAGGAAAATTTTTACAAAGTTCAAGGATGAAAAGGCATTCGATCGTCTAGATCAAAACGCTGAGTGACGCTTGAGCGGTCCGAGGTGATCTGTGCGATCTTTGCCAGAACCATTAAAATAATATGATGATTCCAATAATCTCAGTTGTTCTGGCAAGTTTCAGACTCAAACTCAAAAATAAACGGGAATTAAGGGAAATTTCTTTGTTCACTGTGTAGAGAATTGGTTTATGGGGAGATCCAGAATACTATGAAAAAACTATTGTGTCCCCTTACCAGGGTCTGCGCCCAGTTTTTCCCGAATTCCTTATACAGTCACAAATTTCGATGTTCTTGTTTTTTTTTTTAAAGACGAATATTCACGTTTTGCCTCATCAACATTCCTGATATGGTGCTTGTAACTAGCTTACATAAGAAAATTCAAAATATCCTTCTGATCTTTGTCCTTGCGTTCAATTCTTAAACATCAACATCAGAAACTATCTCGGGAATGTTATCGAAGCTGTTTGAATACACACAAACGTGTCTTTTACTTTTAGGCTCAGAATTGTTGCTATCAGTCAGCCAAAAATTTTGGGTGGCTGATTATCTTCTTACCGAAAATAATCGCCCCACCGTTGTCCAAGGATTGGTCGATGTCTGGCGTCTGGATGGTGGACACTTCGCTTATCGTCTGGATAGTAATTAGTCCGTTAATGCCGGGTTAATCTACAGTAATAAACAGTCATGGTGGATCTTTGGTTCTTTCATACGGTTCATCTAAAACGCCTACCTTTTTTGACTCCATTTTCACCGTCAACCATTTTTTGCGGGACTAGGGTGGTTTCACTTAGCAAATATTTATGAATTGCGCTTAGCTACCTGCCATTTTTTTTTGAAATTTATGTTTTATTCACTGCTTAAAGAAAAATTTCGTCAAGCAAATTTCTGGTGAAGAATGACGAGATTCCGTTATACATTGAGCTGTAAAATATTCGAATAATCGTAAAAATAAGATCTATGAAGCTACAAGCAAAACTTAATTTAGATTCTAGATAGAACTTCAGACTGCTATGGCTGGCTTTTTCCAAGTACATATATGGGAGCTACAAGCCGTTGTCGATTTTCCTGCAAAATATTTTAATTTATTCGAGTATTCGCATACCTCGGAGAAATCACTCAGCTTTAGACCAAAAATACTTTTTCCTACTTGTAAAAAATAACCAAAATTGTTGAATGTGGTGTAATTCGGAGTGAATGGAGTCAGGAGCTCTTCTAGGCAGTTCTCACTCTCAGTTGTGATTACTTTGAGATATTCGAGAGCCCAATACATAATATTCATCATGCCAATTGTTTTTTAAACCTGTAGCCAATCAGAAGCGTTCTTGCTGAAGTTTGTCCCTCAGTGTTCAATAGGACTGACATTCGGCATATCCGAAATGGAGAATAGGAAATCCCGCATACCCCATTTGCTTGCCTTCCTCGTCAGCACACAGCTTTTCTAGGATAACGAAACTTTGCCCCGAGATTCATTTACATACACATAAAAAGTTGCTTTTGCATTTGTTCAACAGTGCAAACAGTGGTGCTCAATAATACAGATGACAATATCACATGTGCTAGGGTATTCAAATAGTAATTGTAGTGCAGCAATGTCAGCTGAACGGTTTTCTAAAACAGCAAAATCTTCGCTTAGGTTCAGAAAAGTGTTTACATGATGTATTCACTGGAATTCGAAGTTAACACGGGATTCTCTAAGAAAATCTATAATTTACTTACTTCACTGTTTTTCATCAAATGGCTTTGCCTCGGCAGAACTAAGCCATGTGACAACAGATTTTCTTTAAACAAATCTGAAAAATCCTTCTTATGACGTCAAGCGAGCCAGCAAAGCCATGAAAGCCCAAGATTTTCATCATCGTCTTCGGTGGTGTTCCGCCTTCTCAGAGCTGCTTTAGCAGAAGAATCTCGCTGGTTCAGCCCAGGAGCCAGAAGTTTTCGAGGCTTAACTAAGTCATTTAATGAAGTTGCTACTATTTCACATGCCGCATGTAGTTCCTGTTTTGTGCAGCAAAAAATTTTGGAAAAAAAAACAGGAACAGATAGAAAATATATGTGAAGAATAGGTCATGCACAATATTATATTTGCAGTTAATTGCCATGTAGATGCAAATTCGAAAAAAGAAAAAAAACTAAAAGCAGCCAGGCTCTACAAGGTGCTGTATGCTTAGATATACGGGCTTTCTGGGAACTAAAATATATAGAAATGTCCTACATATACGCCTTCCTATCTTTCCACCTTCTGCTGGTGGAGAGTCTGGGCCTGGTGAATAGCCAAAACCCGTGGAAATGCTGGAAAGCTGTCTGCTCCGTAATATTCTACAGGTCCCTAAGAGTTACTATGCAGTACTATGCTTATTGAGACTGCGAGTCAGAGCTTGAAATCGTCCAAAACGTATGAAGACAGCAGGTGAGGGCAACCGTGGAGGTACTGACCATTTAGCTAGTGAATTTGAGCCTAAAACTTTGAAAATTTCTCCTAAAATTCGGCAAAAATAATTGATTTAACCACCTCTACGAGACAGTACATGACAGTACGCCTAAAATAAAAGAAAGAAAAGGGAGAACTTATAAGTTTTTCTTGAGCCCATTCATACAAGTAATAACTTCATTATGGAACGATCTCTCGTATGGAACTGCCTATTTCAAAACGACTAAATCGTTTCATAGGGGGATGAATTGCCCAGTTTCCAGTTTCTGATGTTTCTAATCAGTGGGAAATGCTGAACTAATAGTTCTCTCCCTTAAACATTTTACGTAGCAACTGGTGCATGTGATCTAAAGTAAATAGTAAATGTGATCTGATCTTCCGTTACATTGTGGCTCCGTATCTCCCGTGAACAAATAGTAACTAATGAATCATAAAAGATATATGCTAGTCCTATTGAACCTGAACTTTAAACCCTACACACATCACACAGAAATATACATATTTTCTACAAAAAATCATGTGATGCCAACCTGGCTTCTTGCCAAAAGCACTATCCTGCACTGTGTTTTGTGCTGCGACTGACTTCAAAGACAATATCCATAGAAAAAGTCATATCCTCGAATTTACTTCGGATTGGAACAACTAGACTCATAGGGGACTAAAACATAACTCAGAATCTCCGAAACGTGCAAAAATCCTGGTTTCAAGGGTCTTGGCTCCGGAGCGTGACGTCATCAGTTGGACGAGTTCGTCATGGTGTCGCGTGTAACGAAGAAAATCAGCTGATAAAAATTTGCCTTCTTTGCTTGTGATGGTTGTTTGTTTTGCGTGTTTTTTAAAATTCTCCTTTTCAGAATGACGATGAGAGATCAGGCAACACTGGACATTGCGAAGATAATTTTCAGGCTGATACCTGGAGTCAGCTCACATTAAACTTTCTTTTTTTCACCACCCATTTTAAAGCTGATAGATAGCCCAGCACTCGCTTTGATCTACTCAGTGAATTTTATGCGATTCGCAGCAAAAGTGAAGATTCGTCTTACAGCGCAAACATAGGAGAACCCTCTTTTTCCGGCGGTCGATGATCATCGGACAACTCGTTTTCTCCAACGGGCTCATTTGCTATTCTCTCATGCTCACTACGCTGTATGGATCGACAATTCGCAAACAAACAGGCGTTTAGCGACTTACCTTTGGGGAATGCTACTCTGGTAGTCGTTTTTGTGCCGTTTAATGAATCCCTTGGAAATCTTTCGACGTTAAAAATAGCTCAGCTGAGTTGAGGGTTTCCCCATTAGGCGGGCTTTTATTGGCGTTGGGCTATAGGCCAAACAGGAAGTAATATGCGGTTGTTATACAGCAAATCCCTCGAGGAAGACTGTGGCGCTTAAACATAGAAAAATCTTTTCATCTATGGCATAAAAGTTCATTTGGGGAGATCCCTGTAGGGCTTTCCCTTTCAGTACTTCCATGTATGAGGAACATCCTCTTTAACTACGTCGAAAACCAGTGATGCAAAAGCGAATTTCGTGATTAAATGTGTAACCAGGTGTATTATTACAAATTTCACTAAATTTCGATGGATTTTGCAGTGAAAATGGCGCTTCTCAAAATTCAGAAAGAAAATATCGAGTGGTTTGGATTTAGATTTCTGATCGAAGTAATAAATATGATGTATGTTTACTATATACAGGCTACAAACTAACCCTCTTTCCTAAATACATTTGAGTAACTGCACAGGTTTGAGGGAACCTAACAGAGTTCACGCAGTACTTATCTCGTACTAAAATTTAATGAATTCGTGCAAAAGTACGTCTACGAGGTCTTACCACGTGCAGATTAGTTTGCTGTATTGAGAATATACTAAGAATAAGCGATATTTGCACATAGTTAGGCGTTTTCGATGGTTGTTTTCGACATTCACGAAACGTAGCTTTTGTTCTCGAAATGATCCTTTGCTCTCCGGTATCCTACGTCCAAGTATCATGAAACACAATCTAGGTTGCTAACAACTCTCCTGAGAAAGTCGCTGGCGAAAAAAGCGAAAG
>KN550165.1:68180-80814 GCA_000797555.1 Oesophagostomum dentatum | reverse complement strand
ATGGAGACTGAGTTGTGACGCCAGTAACAGAGTACCGAGTTTTTGTGCGTTTTTTCACTGATACGAAAAGTTACATCAATTAATTTTCCTATTTTGGTATGTGATGTTTTGCGCAGGCTTTTGGCTCTTACAGGCGTCTTACTTGATGCAGAACAAATGCGCGATTCTCTCGCTACACGCTAGAGAAGTTCACTTATCTAATGTGAATTTGATTATCACTGCGAAAAGTTCCCACAGATTTGGCAACAATACCAAAAGAAGCATGTAAAGGTGATGCGAGTAACCTAGAAGTCTCAATCCTGCCGGAGAATGTGTATTAATATGGAAAGTTTGGTGGACAGGGTCGTAGAAGCGATCGATTAACATATGGTGAAAGGACTTGAATGAGGGTAGCCTTATATTTTGAAACGCAGTGTATATACCCCATCTTTGCTGTTAGTACTGAGGCAGCGTCACCCCTCACCAAAATCCGCTCGCAGCCGCGAAGAATCACGCAAGCGCGGCAAGCCACTGCAAAGTCGCGGCGTCATTTTAGCGGCGCCGCGGCCTGCTCTTAACCAATGCGATTTTAGCGTCGTGACACACTGAAACAGCCTTTGTGAATTTAACTCTAGTAATTCTCGGCCAAGTGGAACTTAGCTCCCCGGCGTTTACGACGGAACTTTGTGGGCGTGGCTGGGAAGGCAGTGCACAGTGTGCAATTTCGATCATTTAGTCGCTCAAAATCCATTTTTGACCTACCACGAAAATTGAAAGTATTACTGTCAGAGTACTCGCAAATGTATGGATACCCGGATATGGTGTTTCTGATACAAATCTTCGCTCCCCTGCATAATAGGACGGCGCGAAATAGCCTCATACGTGATAGCTCGGTAAGTGTGGTCGAGCTGAAAATCTACAACAATATCCGAAATTGGCTGAGTTTTGTGTGGCGATATATACTGGCTGTACCTATCTATGTTGGATATGGTAAATCGAGATATCTACTTTATGGTCGACCCGAATTTTACCCTCGTTGACGATAAGCGCTGGAAAAGACGAGTCAGAAAGTTGGAGGTGTAAATAGCCGTACGCCGCTGTACTGCACAACATTTCATATTACGGAAGTAATGAGAGCCGCACGGAGCCGCTGCGAAATTGCGATCTTTTCGAACTCGGCTTGCTCTATATAGTACTAGAAATTTTTTCGAGCACTTGAGAATCTACCTAAAATTCTCCTTTATCAAAGAGTATCTTCGATTTGGCCAACAAGATGCTATTTGAAGTGTGCAGAGCAATGTGGCTGGAAAATAGAACGAAGCCGTTTATGGAAATTATTTTGAAGAATACGTCTAGAGGAATCAAATGAGCACGTCTGCGAGGTTATTAGCTGCACATCTACCTGCCTTTGTTCGAAATTGAGCATTAAATGGAAGAAATTTTGAGGGAGCAAAGCACGTTTTCAGAACACTCTACTCGTCACAAAACAGATTAAAAATTGAGGAACTCGCTAAGCTTCCAAGTTAAGTACTTGTCCTGCTTCTCCATGAAAAAAATGGACATCTATATGAGATCTTGTCTTCGAAAATCACACATCTCTTTTAAACATGAACTACTTTTAGGTTTGGTTGACGGTAAAGTCTGTGATGGTCGTTCGCAGTATGAATCTTAACGAAGGTATTATATGTACGTTGCACTTCCGGGTGAGATGAACATCAATGAACTTCCAAAACAGCAATGTCTCTTTTAATTTTCTTAAACACTATATCGCCACTGCACACGTACAGTCTGTCCGCGCCAGCCTGTCCGTCGCGTGGTCTGCGTATTGAGGCATTCGGCGAGGTATCGGGTCCCCCTGCCCGCTTCAATCAATAACGGCGGCTGCCGGCTACTTTAGGCGAGCAGGCATGGGACCCGCCATCTCGTCGCATGCCTCATACACAAACCGCGCGATCGGACAGGCTGGCGCGGACAGACTGTAGACACCTTCCATAGACTGCCTTCTGCACACTGCATGCTCAGGGCCCGCATCCAGTAAATTCTGCGACTGGGAAGAAATACGCGGTGGGAATGTTTCCTCCCACCTGCGCGTTTTTCCAGAGTGCTACCCAATATGGCTCACCCGTCACTGGATTAGTTCCCTTGGCGCAGATTCGGTGTTTTGGCGCGAACATTAAAAATTTAAACGTGTTTCTCCTCGGAAAAGTGATTAAACACCCTCGTTCCCCCGGAAATGATGAAGAATCGCTGGTTTTTGGCTTCTACAGGGAAAATTAATTATTCGCTGCTTCACTTTTTCAAATTTATTTGGATTTTTCCGTGAAAAGTGCCCAATGTTTTGCTTGTTGCCATTTTGTTCCTTGTTTATAGTTACTAGGTGTAGCCTCTTCCGATTAGTCCCACTAGCTTTACCGCATGTTATTGACATTGTTTCGTATTTGTTAATTATGGTGTGCTGAGGCTTAACCTCGAGCATTTGGACTGGAAGCTAGCGTGAGTCTGGACTCGCCTGGACTCAGTAGGAAACAAGAAGGTTTTTCAAACGCAGTTCCTCATATTTGGATTATTTACTTCCAAATACCGGCCTTTCTTAATTTTTCGACATCTGGAACGTATCCGGCCATTCGCACATATTTATCTTGTCCTTTTCATGCTGTTATATTAAAAAAAACACGAAATGAAACGTTCTTTCCAACCTAATATGAGATGGTGTACACATAGCCGTCTACGTTCCAAAAGTGACAACATTTTAAAAGTAAACTACAAAATATGAGGAGCTGCCTTGAAAAACCCTGTCCAGTCCGCAAAAGTCTAATACTCGGGGGAGGCCTGTACACACTACAATTAATAAACACAGAAGAAATACTAACAAAAAAACAACAAAACCAATTAGAGAAGAGTTGAATTTAGGTAGGATTTACTATAGAAATGATACATTTATAATGAACAAGTCTAGGCAGCACAGAAAATCTAAGCAGAGTCCAAAAAGGCGACTGTTGCAACCTAGGTGCTCTGACGTTTCCACTGGAAACGATTTTACCCTATCACTTAGCAGTGGGAACTTTTTGTTTCCAGTGGGAACGTTTTTCCGCTGGTAAATTATTTATTGGATAGCAATTCCCACTGGAAAAAACTTGTATTTCCACTGGGAAGCGTTTTCCCACTGGAAATAGCTATATTGGATACGGGCCCTGGACGAATCAACGGTAAGTCCAGTCCAACTTTTTTTTCACTATTTGTGCCAATTGATTTCTGCTTCATTTCGCTCTCTGCCTTAAACTTTCGCCCTCTGTCTCGAACAAACACTCAAAATGAAGTAGGCACCTGCTACAGCCTTCTCAATCAGCAGTTCCCAGGTATAAAGTTTACGCGCAAAACACCTAGGAACTACTGGCTGCCCTTTCTAAATGTACACGTTTTCCTGTCTCATGGTGAGATTAAAACCAGATGGTACAGAAAACCTTCCAGTTAAAACATACTGATACACAATCTCTCTGCTCATCCCACAAAAATCAAACATTCAATTGTAGGAAACATGTACAGGATAGCTGCTAAGTCTTCTTCAAATGCTGAAGAACGCAAGCGTTCGCTAGCCTTAGCTCAAAAAATCGTTGCTTTTAATAGGTATGCTGCTAGTGTATTCGACCCCAAGAATATTTCGTTAGGTACGACAGACCCTCTCCCTCAGAAAACTCCGAAAAGATCCCATTCTGTGTTCCTTTCATTTCAGACGGCGTTAGCAAAGCTACAAGGAAATGCGTGCAACACGAGAACCTACAGGATATGGTGAAGGTTGTCGACATACCATCCCCAAACTTAGAACAACGTTTGGGTCGCAATCGGGCCTATGATCGCCTATGCGAAACGGCACGATGCGTGCCCCTTTGGTAGAGACGGAGACTGCATAACATCAGGAGTCCTCTATCTTATCATCTGCAATTCATGTGGCCACCAGCATAGGTGAAACTGGGCGCCTTCTCTGTTGTCGCATAAAAGAGCATCTAGATGGCCTAAACAGATCAAAAATTTCGACGTCTCTTGGCTCGCATCGCAGGGTGAGCCAGGGGAATGGCCTTGTGCAAGTTGAGGTCACCATCCTATCACGTGAATCCGAAACACTAGCACAGAAAACTTAGTACGAAAACTTAGCACTCTGGATAGCGGTTAAAAGCCCAAAAATGAACAGGAAAGAGGAGTGCATCACGATCACGAATGAACTCGCGCCCTACCAATGTCTCTGGGGTTCTCGAGCATAGCTCAGGTCACTGGGAGGCCACAAAGCTCCTAGGGGCACACTCCGGCAACTAAGTGGTGTGCTGCCCTCCCGGCTTCTATGCTATAAGGTGAGCACCTGTGAATTTGTGGTTCTCTACAGTCTTTCGTGTTTACTAGGTGAATGAAACCTATTTTGTAGCATGACGAGGCGTTCTAGAGGATAATCACTTATGACTTTGACGTTCCAGGCTCTGACAAAGACGAAGAACACCGAAACGTTAGCCAAATAAATGGTGATTATACTATCTTGGTACACGGCTTAAACAACAACATCGCTGTCTTAAAGTAGTTAACATTTTTGTAGTAGGCAAGCAGTTTTTTCTGATAAGATACGTTGAATGCGGGTCAAGAGGCGCACCTTAAACCTTTGACTGCGCGCAGCGACTCGAAACTTCTTTTGAAAAGAAACCAAAACATCTTTGCTAATTATGTACACATAAATAAGAGTTCCAGTAAGCTACAATGGAAGTATAAAGCTATTGTGTTTAAGTTTGTGTATGGAAGCCGATATCGCTATTCGGCGAAATCGGTGCCATGACATTCCTTCTGACAACCTTTCAGATACTCTTGGCGATCATGAATGAAATTATGGTTAGGGAAAGGGACTTTCTCTCCCGTATTGGTTACAGTACCTAGCTATTAATGTAAATAGGGGAGTGCAAAATGTTGACACCTGGAATGTGCTAACGGCAAAATACAGCGTTCTCTCCCAGAAAGGTTACAGGCTACTACAGCAGGAGTTTCAGAAGCAGGAGCCTTTACACCATCCGAGTTATTGTGTCACTCGAAAAGTTTTGTCTTAGCTTTTGAAAAAGGTAAGTTTCTTTAGCTGGCATACGAATACGGCTCAGTAAAAACATGTTCAAATAGAGTAAGTGCTGGCAAGAAAACTTCATTTACCACATTTTGACAAAACTGTTTTCATGTATGTACTCTGTATATTAGGTAAAGAAAGCGCCTTTGTTAGAAGCTAGAGCTAGATATAGGGGTTGGAACTACATTGCGACTCTAGAGAAGGCTGCTCACGAGATCCTAATCATAATATCTCGACGATATTTTTGAGACCAGACGCTGTCTTTAAGGGTGTACTACAAAGTGACGACGTATTGAGAGTAAATTATGTGGTTTGACAGGCTGTACCATATCACTAAACAGAATGACGAGTACGGCGGTGAGATTACTGACAAGTCCAGAATGTTGTTCTTAATCAGTTGAAATTTTATTTTGTGGCTACCTGGGAAGCGGACGGTAATAACGTAGCGGAGGCGGGACGGAGTGAAGGGGGGGGGGGCA
Organism: Oesophagostomum dentatum; assembly: GCA_000797555.1. Classification (NCBI taxonomy): domain Eukaryota; kingdom Metazoa; phylum Nematoda; class Chromadorea; order Rhabditida; family Strongylidae; genus Oesophagostomum; species Oesophagostomum dentatum. The sequence goes on along the minus strand of KN550165.1, from coordinate 75,267 downwards.
CTAATGCGAGCGGAACGGGGTGACATATCCAGACATTATCCACTACACAAAGTTTAGCGCTGCCCCAGCCCCCACCGCCACGCCTTTTAGCCATTTTGCCATTTCCAATAACCTAGTCACGTTTTTGGTCACCTTCGATTCCATTCCTGATCGCGGCATCGCTAAACTCGGTTCTGCATGGGCTGCTATGGTTACGCACCGGAATACAATCGCAGCGCAGCCTTCGGATAGGGGCTCGATCCTTAGTCCCTCTTTAGACCAATCTTTTTGCTCATTACATTACTCTTTCTCGCATTCTTCAATTAAGTACACCAGAATCGAGTAATAATTGGTAGAGAGCAGCGACAAAAACCGCACTCACTTTAAATGACGTGTAAACAATTTTCCAGAACCTGAAGAACAACGAAAAGAAGAATGGTCCCGAGAATCTCTACAATGATGCAAAAGCATTCAAGGCAATGGATCCCTACCTCTTCGCTGGCTTAAGCGGCTTCGTTGTTTGTTAATTTTCCAGCCTACTTCTTTAATCTCGGAAATCGGCGGCAGAGTGACAGTTTTAAAATTCTTAGGCGTTCCTCTTAATGAGTGTCTTAGATGGCACGATTGTCAGAGAAGCACCTCATCAGAGTTGCTAAAGTAGATCTAGCATGGAATGAAAAGGAAACCATTCAAAATTTAGACACGGTACAAATTATGTCGTATATATATTTTTTTTCGTTCCGTGGAACCCGGGCAGTTTTAGCGGTATCTTGTAATTTCGTTGTGTGCAAGATGGATTACACCGCAACTAAACCACTTTCAGGTCTTACTAACTAGACTTCTGCTGAATCTTTGAAAGACATGCAGTAGGAATCTCCATAACCTCGTGGTATGCAGGCTAGAAAATTATAGAATACCATAACAGTATTGCTCTACCTACGACCGCTGTAAGACGAAGACTTCTTTATCGCCTTGAAGTTATTCTGCTGAACATCACTTGTGAGCACGAATAGTAGGCAGTGCAAGTTTTTATCGAAATAGACGTACCTGCGGAAGGACGCGAAGGAGGAGGTCCACGCACATTCAGAGTTAAGCTTGGGACGATATGCGTCTCCGGTGGAGGCTGAGTGGCAGTTGAATCCGCAGAAACTTGTAGACAGATGTTCTGAACAGCATCACAGCTCATCAAATTTCGAAGTCCTCCTTTTAAGTCATAAAATTCCACCGCCACATCACTATTTGTTAGCGGAAAACGTCCTATTACAGCCTTGAAAGACAAACATAATATCATGCCCCGCCTGTTGAGAGATGTAAAGTTCAAATATTTATATATCTTCTAGAAAACGTATTTCTACGTTTCTCTCCAGGTAATTCAGAACTCATGTACAAGTCACTTTTTGCTTTGTCAAGGAGATATTAGGTTGGTGCAAATGAAACTTCTGCAACTGCAATGCATTAAAATTTACACAGAAAATCGTTAAAGATTACTCGTACATTTTTAAAGTAAGGTTCGAAAGCGCTTGTTTTCTTTTTCAAAATGCTTGCAATCGCACTGCATAGCTCTTATTACGGCAGAATACAGGCTTTCCGAAGTATTCCAAAATTCACGGTTTTTCGGTTATTTTTTAAAAGTTCCTATTCCAAAGGCGAAGCAGTGAATATAGACGGTGTTCTGGAATTCCCCAAGGTATTTGCTATCAAGTCTTATGTAGGCTCTATTTTTTTATAAATCTGAACGGAGATATAAGACGGAAGATTCGGCTCTGTTTCGAGCGCATACCAATGGTAACTACTAAGTGGAGCTGGGCTGTCGTAACTGTGCCAATAGTTAAGGAACACAGCATAGTTGAAAACGAAGCACAGCATGGTTGCCTGGGGATCCGTGTGAAAATTGCAAAATTAGAAAACTATGTAGAAAATTTCACGATTTTGAGGTATGAAAGCTCTCCGCTTTTTCAGCTCACTTTTCGGTTTTCAGGGTCTAAAATTTTATAGAGAAGATTTGTGCAGCTGACATAATTCTCGTGCATATTACAGGGCACTCTCCCTTAATCGTCATAGAAGAGCACGTCAACGTTGTTCCTACGAATAGGTAAAATCCCGTAAAATGGAACTTATCGAAACAGACTTTTTGGACATTTCCCCTTGTAAAGCTCGGAAGTTAGAATTTTTACAAGAGAAAATTGAAAAAAGAGCTATTTGAAAAAGCGTTAGACGCCCCTATGTTAGATATGATCTGGCGAGTTTGAATATGTATAAGATTGCTCATATAGCTAATGCTGAGCGAAGTTATGGGTCGTCAAACCCGAGGTAGCGTTCGCGGATTTGCACCAACCTAACACAAATCTTACAGTTTCGTTGAAATGTGCTCTTTTTCAATTTTCTCGAGTAAAATTCTCCTTTCGGGACCGTTAGCAACAAGCCGCTGCTGACCCCTGATTTTAGCGTCTGACCCGTTATGTAACCAAGATGGAATATGGTGAACCTATTGGCTTTGGTGTCTACCGCAATGCTTGAGTAGCATGAGTATATTAAGTGATTGCTTACGAAGCTACCTGCTGCATTTTACTCATGAAAGTGCAGATTTAAACATAAATGTGCAAGAAGTCTTTTCTCAAAAACACTCTTTAAGCATGACGATTCGCGAGTTTTTCAATCAGCTAATTTTTTTGGATCGCTGCGATCACCTCGGTAATGAAAGAGTATGGATAGACCCTAATAGCAGGAGTTAGGTTCTTATTCCTGGATTATCATGAAGAATACGCGTGACATGTTGTATCGCAAAGGAGGAGAACAGACGGGACTATACATTGTATGAGGTGGTAAAGATGAGAACAACCCAGACGTGTAAAGGCCTGCCTGCGTCATACTATTTTCTGATGCAGAACTGTACCGCTTGTTCTTTGGTTACGGGCATAACAGTGGAAGCCGAAAGTTAGGCAGCGTATACCGAAAAGGCATTATCAAGATTAAGGCTCGTGAAAGTTTAGCCTGTCCGAGGTGACATAATGCGCAGTGAGCTTACGCGCGTTTCGGCGGTTTCGCCTTCTTCAGAGCTCTACTCCACTCACTGGAGGCCGTAGCAGCAAAATGAACTTTACAGTGCTGCATTAGCCCTTATATAAAATGCGTCAGATATTGCAAAGATCTAGATAAGCGGCTAGATCACTAGTGATTGATGGGCGTTCTTCTCTGCGATTAATTTTGGGATTTCTGGCATGAATCCAGAAAGCTTCGAGAGTTTTTTTCGCGCAGAGATGTCTGATTCAGTTGTTAATATCATGACTTGCACTTCGTGCATTCGATGAGATCCTAGTGGGGTTGATAAGCATGAGCTGTCTCTCCCGCGAAAGCGCGCGTAAGCTCACTACGCATTCTGTCACCTCGGACAGGCTAAACTTTTAGGAGCCTTAACATTGATAAATGCCGAGGTTAAGAAACAGCCGGACATTCGAAGCACATTATCAAGATTTCTGCATGTAAAGATAGCTCACTCTTCAAAGTTATCCCAGTTTGGGCCCGAAAGGTATAACCGTTTTTGAGAAAGTCGGGTTACCCTCTACCCCACTTGCTCGAAATTTTACATCGAGAGCACATGTTCGAACAATGAAATGATCATTTTGCTAGACTAAGCCTTCATCTATTCCGTCTAAACCGTGCTGTCGGTGCAAGATCTCGAACAGTGAGGATGGCGGGTCGCCCGATTTTCTCGAAAACGATTAGGTCTTTGGCTCCAAACTAGGATAACTTCAAAGAAGAATCAACGAGCCACCCATAGACGCCGAAATCTTGATAGCTCTGTTTTCCGCGTACGCTGGCTTTAAGCTTTAATAGGTGATAGCTTGTAAAATAAGTTCGTGCTGGTTTTTCTTTTAAAACTTTTCAGTGAAAGCCTGCAGGAATTGCCATTCCATTAGAATCTTCGAGGAAGAAAGGGATTAATCGAAAATCGATAGATACTGGTCGATCCGATTGATATCGATCAAGTTTAGCGGCGGCCTGAAGAAAACGCCACTTTCAAAATCGAATAAGCATCTCCAATCCTTAGCGTAGAATTGCCTGCGATGCATTTTCCCACTCACTCCACATGATCGAAGCTCCTTCGGTGCCTGCCAGACTTTGATCAAAAGCGAAAATTCCACGTTGTTAGCCCAATATTTGGCAAAAGCAGGCTATGACACTAAGTAACTACAGTTGCTCTTGCAGCGCAAAAAAAGCTCCTCAAAATATTTGTATATAGTTTGTCAGATGCTTCACGAAGAGTTCTGAAATAATAACAAAAAAACTTCACGAACTTACGTTAGAATACTTTCAATGATGCAGTGGTAAACGTTCTTTGAAAATATCTGGAGATCTCCTAACCTTCCAGAGGAACTTTAGGACTTCGGACATTTTGAAATACGTTTAGCTTCTGGGATTTCCTAAGCTTGTGATTTGCCGTAGCTCTCTATACTAGCTGCCTGCACATATGTGAAAATTTCTTCAGAGGTTAAACGGATAACTGACAAACTTTAGAAACTGCTCGTGGGCAAAATTGGTACGTAATTATGCATTGTATTAAGTGCTGGTACAGATGAGTTTTTTTTTGCAAATATGTACATATCGAAGAATTTCGCTAACCTTCAAGACACAATCCGTTTGCTTATTAGCGAAATTAAGTTGAATCCCGAACAAGTTCCACATGCTGAGCGACGAAGGAACCAGCTCAGATTTCGCGGCTGCAGCTTCTGAGGGACTGTAATGTACAGTCTGTCGATAGTGAACATGATCTTTTGTCAAACAGTCAATTTATAAGGATACTAAAAGCAATTTCTCAAAGTGTGTTTACTTACCATAGAAAAACAAGAACGCCTAGAAGTAGTGGCAAAGACATAACTATCGGAAACGCTCAGAAAAGTGTGCCTGTCGCAATGCCGCTTGTCTTATATACTGCTCGTCTCATACACTGTTTTATGTGGTTTGAAATTTAATGCTGCACAAGTTTTCAGTATATTTGCATGCGTTTTCGTGGTAGGTCGTTTGATGACTGCTTTTAGTGTTACGATTTGCAGTTATGCACCATTATTCAAATTATGACAATAAACTTACGAGCAGAATCTACATCAACGATGTTTTGATATTTGGCACTATTTCACTGCTAGTCTTCGCCATGTCCTTATGTCAACTGATAAAAAAGCATACGCAGGATTTGTCGATCTTGAGATTTTGGTATGGAATGGAAGATAACGACGCGACATGAATGAGGTGACGGAGAGGTGGCACTATAATACCTGCAGCAGAATATTGTGTTCTTTCACTATCATAGTTGGTCCACTTTGCTCATCTTTCTCTCCACTTCATACCTCTAAAATAACCTGCTGTCGAGTAGGAAACATGCGAAATCGTTTTTAAAAAATTCTTCCAGCTTACGAACCTAGTTCGGCGTCGAATTAGCCTATGCCAGGCCTTGCCTACGTTTGGGGCGATAGCAATCCCCCCTCTCCTGAACTGGCAGTAATCGTCGAAGTTTGACCTGCGGTAAACTATCAGTCATGTTTCTTACCTCGAAGTGGCCACTAGCGGGACTACGAGCTCTCTTGAATGCCTTTGCAAAACGTCTTCTTTCATACGAACAGCGACTTATTAAAACGTACTTTATGCTCGCACAACAGCCAAAGCAAGTTGCGCTACATCAAACCACTCCACTAGAAGAGTATTTATCGAGTTGTTTATTAGAAATAAAACACGTCTGCTATAAGCGTGTACGAAAAACAAGATTGTCCAGGTTTTTGCCAATACTTGCGGCATGGCTGGAATTCGGAGATAAGTCTAGCAGTTTTTCTAAACTTGCTGAAGTATGCGGTTATGCTCATTTAATACAAAACGAAAACAAAAGCATTGATCCAAGGAAATCACTCGCTGCGACATTGAACCTACAGTGCGTTTCATAATTATATGACACCCCCATTTTCATGCAATACCTTTTTATCTCGGCAACAGAGCAACTCTGCGATATTTTTGTCTTAATCAGCATGCGAAATAACCCCTAGAAACGGATCTCTGTGCATGTAGGGCACATTGTCCCTTTTATGAATCTTCGAAAGATTTACGCCTGTTTCATAATTATATGACACCTTTGAACAATTCGCGTTTTTTATAAAAAGAAAAGCTGAATTTGGTGTGTATCTTTGTGAGAGAGTGTGACCAATATCCCTTGATTTCTTCCTCACATAACTGCCCATTACCGTCTGCCTACCGTATGGCTTGAGACATTTTTTTTTCTGGAGAAGTCCTCAAATGCGTAAAAAAGAAAATTTTTTGCTTAGTAAATGTTAGGACGCGTCTTGCTGTAAAAGAATCCGACTGAAGTAGTGTTCACTTATCTGTTCAAAATGTTTCACTTCCAACATGGACAGTGACCGGTTCTGAGTATGCTTCCAAAGACATGCGGCGACCACCTCTGCAATGGTCTTCACGTTAACAACGATGCTTTCTCCAGCGGTGCTGTCTTCGCGAATCAGCAGAACTTGTTCAAATGCTTACTTTAAACTCTCCTGCATTTTCGGTGGTCCAGCCGAATATTTGACACATCTGGCTCTAAGCCTTGCTAAACCAAAGGCGGCCAGAAAAGAACATGGTTGGTTGGTCATTGCACAACTATCAAAACAACAATGAAAAACCCAACTTCTAAGAGATCTCCTCTCTTAAAGTATCATTTACGCCAACCTGATCCTCTAGCACGCGAATAAGCTCTTGCTCCGCTCAACTCCATAGCTGCGCAATGACCAACCAGCTATGTTCTTTTCTGGCCGCCTTTGGTTTAGCAAGGCTTAGATCCAGATGTGTCAAATATTCGGCTGGACCACCGAAAATGCAGGAGAGTTTAAAGTAAGCATTTGAACAAGTTCTGCTGATTCGCGAAGACAGTATCACTGGAAACAGCATCGCTGTTATCGTAAAAACCATTGCAGAGGTAGTCACTATATATCTTTGGAACCATACTCAGACCCGGCCACTGTCCATACTGGAGGCGAAATATTTATAACAGATAAGTGAACACTACTTCAGTCGGATTCTTTTACAGCAAGACGCGTCCTAACATTTACTAAGCAAAAAATTTTCTTTTTTG
>KN550165.1:37440-47502 GCA_000797555.1 Oesophagostomum dentatum | reverse complement strand
CTACCTGTAATTGCAATTACTCTCACGATTCTGCCGTCGGACTGCGGTACCCAAAAAGCCCGTTTTAGCGGACAGCGGTACCATGATTGGCGCCTTTGGACGGCCGCGCACTAATATTAAGCGGACCGAAGACCTTTTAGAGCAGCGGTCGGATCGAGTGTGCGACCGCGGCCCGTACGAGGTCCGACCGCGATCCTGAGCATATCTGAATTATCATTCTGCATGACTGAATTGAGAAGGATTACTCATTTTTCATATTTGCTCTCTTCTGTGCGGTTAAACGTTCGAAGAACTTACGCCTATTGCTGAGGGTGTAAAGGTTTTAGCTTTCACAAAATTAAGCTTTAAATAGTTTTCAATACTCCTACTTTAGGAGTTTCCCTCAGCAAGTTTGGACAAATTACAGAAAACTGCATTGCGTACAGAATTATATATTTCGAAGAATTGTCTAAGCTAAAGGCATTGTCTAAGCTAAAAATAATTTCATCAGTTTTAGTTAGAACATCATTATTTTCAAGTTATTCAGGTCTTGACTATGTATTATGTGCGCATTACTTTGCTGTTGGCCTTAAAATATTTGTAAACATCATGGATTGAAAGTCAAGTGCAGTTAGAAGACCATGGGCAAAATCAAAAACAGGATTAGTAAATTGTATGTCGACGCGTTTCTTTTCTTCGAAAAAGGTGAACTGCAAATTATGCGGCTTCTGTTTAGAAATCTGCAACGAGCGCAGGAATGTTGCTGTTAAGCAAAGCCTATTTCAAGATAGCTGCATGTGCATTTCTCACTAATTCCTTTTTTCTATTATTATATCTTCAAGCAACAAACTAATATTATCAAAACTGTCTATTTTCTAGTTCTCTATTTTGTTACACAGTGGACATACTATAGCATAGTCGGTTTCCTGTTTTTAAGGAAACAGTCGAACCGTGTAATCGACCGAAGACCAGTAATTGTCGGACCGCGGGAGCGGCGACGGTCCGGCTGGTTTGACCATCGGTCCGTCGGCAAAACTGTCAGAGTAGGAAGATTTTTTAGCGTGGCTAGAAAGAAGTATCGTTCCTTGATAAAATATGCGAGCGTAGAGATACTGATACCACAGTCATTTTCTGAGAGGCAGTGTACGCAACGCTAACAACGCCCTGAGTATGGCTGTCACGGTGCAAATGCTCAGTACTGCTTTTGAACGCGGAGAAACAGGCTTTCATGCAGCAAAAACGCACAAAACGCTCCCTAATAGCCCTCTTTTTACAGCACCCTTAGGCGAATTTGGCATATATTATTGTCATAGCTGTACAGAGAAGGTCTTGATCTCTCAGCGCATACCTCTGAGGGCAATCAACTTGATTTGACCCTGCGATTTGATTTGATCCTGCGACTCCTTTTCATGCGCTTAAAACTTATACTTGAACGAATCTCCTCGGTTAGCCTTCAATGTGTCAATTTTAGAATAGGATGAAAGAGCAAGGCCTCCTCAGTACAGCTATAGTGGCAGTATATTGCAAATTTGTCTTAGAACGCTGTAAAAAAAGGACTATTAAAGACAGTGTACCACCAAAATTTGGTCGATGAGTTTTTCTAGTAGGATTATCAACTAGGGTCTGCTCTATAACCCTACAATAGAAGGGACCTCGAAAACCTACTCATTTTGGAGAAAGAGCCTTATCAAAAATGAAAACCCTACTAGTAAAAGCTACGACACGTCAAGGTACGGAGCAAAGAAACCGCCTTGGAATCAATGTTAGATTATCCTCTTGCACAAGCATGTCCTTGAGGGTAAACAGACGATATGGGTAAAGCTGCAGCCCCATTACTGACTTCAGAGCCTTGCTTCGAGTTTTGTTCCTTGTTGCATTGTAACTTTTATTAGTAGGGGTTTCACATAAGGTTTTTGCCTCCAAAACGGGTAGGCTTTGAGGGTTGCTACTATGGTAGGCATGCAGAGCGGACCCTCACTGATAGTCTTATTAGGAAAACTCACCAACCAAATTTTGGTGGTACGCTGTCTTTAAGGAGCATTTTGTGCGTTTTTGCCGCATTAAAAGCTGTTTTTCAGCGCTCAACAGCAGTACTGAGCATTTGCACCGTGACCCTTACTCAGGGCGTTGTCTTCTTTCGTTCCATACCAGAATCTCAGCATCGAGGATGTCGGCGTACACTACCTTTGAACAGTTCCTGCGATAACTTCATTTTTATCAAAGTATTGAAACTACTGGCAGCAGAAACATAAACCATGATACACATACCAGCAATACTCTACTCTGACAGTTTTTCCGACAGATTGAGGGCCATTAACAGTCGGGTCGTCGCTGCTCCCATGATCTGACAGTTATTGGTCCTCGATCCGTCACGCGGTCCGATCGCGGACCAACTTCTTTTTTTTAACATGGGAGATGGTGACTGCATTATACCGGTACCTCTAGCATAAATGAACAAAATTTGGACAGATTTAATGGGACACTGATGTATTACTATATTTCAGGGGACAGTTAAGAGTTTTGATAAAACTGTGAAAAAATATAGATATTTTTCGAAATAGCATATTCCAGCAACGATAATCTCCCATCTTCTATCATTTCTAAATGAGGACAATATTTTTTCACTCCGTCGCAAAAGAACTGTACTGAGGGGGAACTTACTGTTATTAATTTTTCTTTCCGGCCCATTCCTAATCGTACTTTTAAACGATTTAAATTTATATTTTAGATAGAAGTGGTAAACTAATCGCAAGCTGCATAGTGCAGTCAGTACTTGAAATCTGAGTAGAGGTCACGCATGACCTGCGCCTGACACTCCTTCGAAAACTCAAGGAACATACCCAACCCACTAGTGGCAAACATGTCCAGATAAAACCGAGGAAACACTTTATAAGTCATTCCTGTCTCCAAAGACGAATATAGTAGGCCTGTGTTTAGAATATGTATTTCTACATAGTTACATTTTTCCTTTGTAAGTAACCGCCATCATTTCCTAAATGAGAGTTTGCCATATTATGAGCTCAGCTCCACAAAGACTAAAGTGCTTACATACTGAGCAGTAGGCGTAGTTACGTTAAAATTCCAACCACATAGGAAAAATTGAGTGGATAGATGAGTAATTCTCACTAATGAAATCATTAAAAATGATAATTGAAGGTGCTCAAAGGCAGCGTACGCGGAAAACAAAGTTATCTAGATTTTCACATGTAAAGACAGCTCGTGGACCCCTCTTTAAAGTCTTCCAACTTTGGATCCAAAAGGCCCCACCGTTTTCGAGAAAATCGGGTTACCCACTACGCTCCTTGTTCGAGATTTTACGCCGACAGCACAAGTTTGAACAATGAAATGATCACAAGTCTGTCCGTCCGGCTACGCCGGATTTCCAGACTTGCTGGAGTGCTCGCTTCGCTCGCACCACTTGTTTATGGAATTGTATATATGAACATTGCCCTATGTCAGCGCAACTGGTGAATTACCACATAGCCCAGTACTGTCACCGATCTCTTACACACCGACGCTGACTTCTTTCCCTTCTCTAATGTCGTTACACATGCCTTTTGCGCGTCACTACCAAAGCACACTCTGTTCGTTCGCCGCAGGCGCCCTCCTCCCTACGCGCGCGGTTGCATGCGCATGACTGCCTTCAGGTTTACTCTTTTGAAATCAAGCAAACTGTCCCAACGACATTTTTTTATAGACCTCAGCTCGGATTCCTTACGGCTGTAAAAAGCAGATCCAAACATTTGGCCGCTAAAGCTTTCGATGACCCACGTTGATCGCGCTCGCGCGAACGCGCGCGTTGGAAGATACACGCCTGCGCTGAACGAACAGAGGATACTGCCCCTTCCAATCAGAGTTTAGCGGACTCGTTACATGACACCACCGTCCTTCTGTACAACTCTGTCGGCGTTCTGCACATTGCTGCAGGCCTTCTGCACACTGCTGCTGTCCTCCTGCGCAGGACTCCTGCGCATCGCTACTGAACTTCTGCTCTTCTCTATCGGCATCCTGCACATTGTTTCAGCCCTCTTGGACATAGATGTTGGAGCCACAATTCAGCGCTTCTCTATCAAAATGAAGTTCTGTGACAACACACAACACTGCCGGCCTTTTTCTCTGAATTCATCTAATAGTCGCCACTGTCGCAATCGCCGGAAATCGCTGCAGTCACCAAAAAGTCAAACTGTGAATAGTGCAAAAACTTTGCGCCTCATAATCAGGCGTATACATGCGCCTAAAGACGATGGCTTTATCTTTCACGGCCGATGGCCCCATATATGGTACTAACTTTCATAATCGGTGTACTTTGCAAATGACACATGCTTCTTCGATTCTGACAACTTTTTCCGGTCTTTTAGTCAGCGACGGCTATAGTTGGCTCTGTTTTTATGCTTAAGCATGCTTATACAAATCGCTGACGATTGCTGCTGTTGTGGCATAGTATGTGAACGCAAAAAACAGGGCCGCTGCACAGCTTTGAGCAACTAACGCCACCTCTTTTATGTCCAGTTTCTCTGCTCCCTCACTCATCACCTCATTCGTAGACTAAACCATACCGTGAAAAAGGAGGAATGATTAATCGGAATGGTCAAAGGGAAAGATTAGCTCAGGGTATATAAAGGACGGACGCACACATTCTGACTATGAGTTACAAGTCTGTCCGTCCGGCTACGCCGGACTTCCAGACTTGCTAGAGTGCTCGCTTCGCTCGAACCACTTGATTATGAAGTAGCATATGTGAATATTGCCCTATGCCAGCGCAGCCAGTAAACTACCACATAACCCAGTATTGTCGCCGATCTCTTGCGCACTGCCGCTGACCTCCTTCCCCACTCTAATGGGGTTATGCAGGTCTCTTGCGCGTCGCTACCTAGCCATTGCCTCCCCCCTATCAGCCTTTTGCGGGCTTATGGCATGACACCAGCGGCCTTCTGTATAACTCTATCGGCATTCTGCATCTCAGGCTATAACACCGAGAGACCCGAGGGACAATTTTTGCTTACCGGAAGGCCCGAGGTACCATGAAAGCGAGCGTGGCCAAGACCGGGAGACCCGAGGGGCACTAAGCACAGCATCGGGAGATCCGAGGGACATTAAATAGAACACCGGGAGGCCCGAGGGACACTAGCAGAGCATCGGGAGACCCGAGGGGAACTCAGCTAGATACCGGGAGACCCGAGGGCAATTCTGAGAATGTGAATAGTGATAAAGACTCATCGGCAAAAAGAAAAGCATGTGTGATAACGTCTCAATGGCCGAATGGATAAGGCGGCGGACCTCGAAGCGGACGATATCAAATCAGAGCGAGTTCAGATCCGGTGAAGTGCAATAGGTCTCTAACTGTAAGGATAGGTTGATTTCGGGTTCAGAGCTGCGCGTAAAGCCAGTGCTGCCTCCTTTTGGAAATTTATGCGTTATTGAGAAAAAGTGAAAAGCATTGGAAATACAAGATGTTTTCAGTAATAGTGATTGATTTGGTATCGGACCATCACAAACAATTGTTAAGCAACTTCAGTTTCAACCATTTTGCACGTTTTCACTTCGCTGCAGCAAAAATCAAAGAAAATACCCAAATCCGGAAAAGCATTCGCGGCAAATAGGGGGAGATCCGAGAGAGTTTGCCGGGAGACCCGAGGCGCTTTACAAGACGACCCGAGGGAGTTTACCGGGCGACCCGAGGATCACGCGACGGGTCTCCCGGCAATCGCGCTTGGGTCTCCCGGTGTTATTGTCTGAGATATTGGTGCAGGTCTTCTGCACACTGCTGCTGACCTCCTGTGTAGGCCTCCGCATCGCTGCCGAACTTCTGCCCTTCTCTATTGGCATCCTCCACATTGCTTCAGCCCTCTTGGACACGGATGTTGGAGCCTAGCTTCCATAATCGATGTCCTTTGCAAACGACACATGCTTCTCATCTTTAGAACTTTTCTGGTCTTTTAAATAGCAACGGTTATAGTGGCCCTGTTTCTATGCTTTACCATGCTTGTACCAATCGCTGCGATTGCTGCTTTAGTGACATAGTATGTGAACGCAAAAAACACGGCCTCTGCATAGCCTTGTGCAACTAACCTCACCTCTTTTATGTCCAGTCTCTCTGCTCCTCACTTATTCTCTCATACATAGACTAACCATACCGTGAAGAAGAAGGAATGATTACTCAGAAAAGGCGGCTGATAAGATTGGCTCCGGGTATATAAGGGACGGACGCACACATTCTGAGTTATATTATAGCAGATTTTATAGTACATTATGCTAAACTAAACCTTCATCTATTCCGTTTAAATCTGTGCTGTAGGTGTAAAATCTCGAGCAAGGAAGGTAGCGGGTAACCCGATTTTTTCGAAAACGGTTGGATCTTTCGGATCCAAAGTGTGATAACTTTAAAGAGGGGCCCACGAGCTTTTCTAAATGCGAAAATTCAGACAACTTTGTTTTCTGTATTCTATTTCTGTTTTCCGCGTACGCTGTCTTTAATATCGCGGTCGGAACTCGGACGGACCGCGTTAGTATACTCAGTCCGATTGATGTTCAAAAGGTCCGCGTCCAACTTTAGCCCGCAGTCGATCAAAAGCGCTTATCATGGTCCCACGGTCCGCCAATGAGGCCTTTCATTGTATCGCGGTCCGATGGAAGAATTGTCAGAGTACAGTGCGTCTCAAAAAGGTGGAACTCCCCCAAAATTTCAACTTAACTGAAGTTGGTTACTAAGATATTATGCGACACCATTATCGCCATTCGATTCCTTGCTTAAAATCACATCTATGATAAACGTGCTAGGAAAAAACATCTGTTCTATGATGTTTTTTGAATTATTTTGCCATTTTTCGAGTGGTTCAAAAAGATAGAACCCCTGTAGAGAATACTTTTATTTTAGCGCCCAGTTTTAAGAGTCGGAATCATCCAGTAATCAGCGAACGTTCAGCAGTGAACGATTAATTTGGAAGAGTCACATCGGTACCTTGCAGCTACGTCTTGCACTATTATAAGGAAAAAATAGTAAAAGGAAACTGACTATTACTAAGTTATCAGTACTCCTAATCCAAGGTTACATTGCTAGGACTGGGTTATTTCCGACAGATAGACCCTGCCTGCTCTCCTACCGCGAAACCTAATCTGCTTTTTCGAACATGTAGCGCGTCCCAAGAAACCACTTTAGCCGGCAAGCCGTTAGATTGATCTAGAAATCTAATTCTCGAACAATTTTCCCGTGGTTTGATAATTCTACCACTTCACTGTTGTACGCTGCCACAAAAATTTCTCAGATAAGTTCTGGCACCAACAGTGGCAGGAATTGGTGCCGCGCGACATGCGATGATGTCATCGCATGTAGCGCGGGCTACCGAAGAAAAGAAGCAGACATAGGAGTTTTATCGCGTCTGCCGCGGTAAAATAAATGTATTGGGGCTCTTTATCTCTAGGAGACCCACACGGCTGTAAAAATCTCGCATCGCCTGCGGCACTACCGTACTTTCGAGTACGTCAAAACGCAGCCAGCTATCTTAACGCTGATGCAAAATGCTGTACTCGCGGAAGGTGCGGAGCACCTGTCTTTGATGTAGCATCACTTGTCAGCAGTTTAGAGAGAAACCGTTCAGCAGGAGAGAGTGGTCCAGAGTAGGCACACTAGTTTTGGTAAGGGTCTGCCGTCCCATGTTGGGATGCGGACCAGCGCTACATCATGCGCTACGTTTCTGCTGAATGACATAGTACGGAAGCAGTTTTCAGAGCTGGAGGCACTTGAGGCTACTAAGGCTAAAAGCCTGAAGCTTGGCTACCATGCACCCGCTCGCAACTGCCACGGTACTAACTCGCAGCTCTCGCTGCACTAACTACTAACTGGCATCTGCCAGATCCTTACCGGAGGCAAATGCGAGTTAGTGGGCACGTCGATCGGCGTAAACGCAGAACGGCGCACGGGCCAGTCGGCGTCACATCGCATGGGTCGTGCACACGCCTGACGTCACGCGAAGGTTCCGATGGGTGTGGTCCCAGTACAATGAACTCTTCTGATGTTCGGCAGCCTTTGTATGTACGACGGTGATATAATTTCATTCCTGCACAGCTGTTCATGTTCGACACGCTAAGAAACGAAAAAGTGGCCCGAAACAGGCCCCAGTGATGGAAAGGTAAAATTTCACACACTTTTCTTCATAACTTCATGCTCGGGATACAAGGGTTGAGCCGGTTTTTTTCGGACAGGCCCTGATTTTTGTG
Source organism: Oesophagostomum dentatum (assembly GCA_000797555.1). NCBI lineage: Eukaryota > Metazoa > Nematoda > Chromadorea > Rhabditida > Strongylidae > Oesophagostomum > Oesophagostomum dentatum. The sequence continues at coordinate 39,309 of KN550165.1, read as the reverse complement.
TACGCACAGACAGACGAACATACACACACATGAAACCTCAGTTAGTATATTAGAAGATATCTAACCAGCGAATCCGGACCGCTCCGCGGCACCGCTCTGCTGATTTGAACGGCTTAGTCCCCACTCCGCTGATTCGAATGGCTGAAAGTAGAAACGACTGTCAATCTGGTTGCTGCAACTGCGTACACTAGACCGTAGATATCAAAATACACTCTCTTGCGACATCATGAGATTCTCAGCATCTCTTCTGTACGTTTCATTCTGTCTCTAACGTCATCCAAGAGGATGTACAATTCGTGATTGGATCCATCCGTGAGTTCCAATTCAGTACTCCGAAACCGTACTCAGCTGATTTCTCAGCTGGTTCATCTTTTCTACAGACATGTCCGTCATCTCTCATGCTGCTCTACTTCTCCTGTTCAGTTCGTCTTTCAGATCGTTCTCCATGTTCACCGAGCGTCCGAGATATACGTAGGAAGGTGTCTCCGTAACGGGAGAGCCCTCCAGTCTCATTCTTTCTCCTTCACTGTACGCATTCTTCATGAACTGTATCTTCCTCTGATTGATTCGCAGTCCGAATCTCTTCTGTGCTCGTTCAGTTCCTTCTACATGGTCTCTGCCTCTGCGGTATCCTTCGGAAAGAGAACGATGACATTCGCGAAACGAAAATTGGAGAGAAATCATCCGTCATCTCGTATGCCTCCTTCGTCCCACTCGAATAACTTCATTATCTGCTGCAACAGGGACGGTGAACAGCTTTGGCGAGACCGTGTCGCCTTGACGTACTCCCTTTCTGATTGGTACTGAAAGAGGGCAATGGAATAGCTGCACCGTTGTTGAGCAGTTCTTGTAGCAGTCGGCTGAGGTCCTCACGTTGGATCCGTCCACTCCCTGGTCGAATAATGCGGAGAGTATCGCGTTCGCCTAGATGCTGTCGAGCGTTTTTTCGTAGTCGACAAAGGTAAAAACGAGAGGCAGGCGGTATTTTCGGACAGGGCGCAGCTAGTGCTGGAAAAATCCAACAGGACTTCGTAAATTTTGCGAACTTAGCCGGTGACCTAGTAGTCCGGCCGACGAGGACATCCGAAGTTATTTTTAGTACTACTGACGATTTCCCTATTACAAGGACTTTTTGTAGAGAAGAGGGTGTGTCAAAACCAAAAGCAGAACAACGCAAAATTCAGTCCAGACTCTGGCCTCAGGCAACGCGCCGTAGTAGTTATCCAATACAAACGCACATTTTTCTCCTTTTACACTTAATATTTCTGCTCACAATCTTTGATGTAGATGCAGTCTTTCTCCTAGTTTATACCACAGAAAAGACAACCTTCGTTTTAGTTTCTCCATCTTCGTATTAGAAAAAGAAGTGTTCTGTTGGATAAAATCCGAAGATTTTCCAACGCGTACCCAGCTGGGAGCATCTTTCTCAAAAATGAAGGCGGAGAAACTATCAGGTAACCAAAAAAGTTTGTGCGGTTTTGCAAGTGGGTAAATAAATATACAAAAAACGGTTTAACTAAAGTTTATTCTGAAATTATTCTGAATCTTAAGGCAAGGTCATGACAAGTTTGACTGGAGTCCTGCTCGATTGCCAGCTTGATATCCTCGTTATTGACGGTGGACGGTCTTCCAGATCTTGGTTCATCTTCAAGGTTTTCATTTCCAGGAGAAAATTTTTTAAAATCACTTCTGACCCGTCCGTTCTGCTATGGTACCTTCCTCAAAAGCAGCGCATATCTTACGACAAGCTTCTGCAGCTTTGGTGCCAAGTTTAAACTCGTAAAGTAAACAGGCGCGAATTATCTCATTCGACACAGCCATACTCCACTTAAAAATTTTAAACTTAAAACGCACTACTTAAACTTATGA
>KN550157.1:40811-51981 GCA_000797555.1 Oesophagostomum dentatum | reverse complement strand
CCAAGGAAAAGATACATATTTGTGAAAGATAACATATTCTAATTTCCTTTTCAGTGATTTTTAAGATAATCCAAACTTTGCAAGTTAGAACGGGCTTTTGCATGACTCTCAATCTTACGTCTCAGAAATCTTGTATAAAGAGTTTTAAAAACCGCCAGCGTCAGGAAACTCAAAACATGACGTTTGCATCAGATAACCGAAGTCTGCAACAGATAACCGACGTTCGCATCAGGAAAGTGAAGTTAACTTGGGTCTTCCGTCTAAGTGATGCGATAACCCGACGTTTGCATCAGATCTTCGTTTCAGCAAAAATAAACCGACGTTTACATCACGTCAACGTGTTGCACATCACGTTGACGTGACGTTGACGTCACGTCAACGTGATGCAAACGTTGTGCATGACGTCACATCGACGTCAAATCCACGCTAAAACGACGCTGACTTCATACACACCTGTTGTAGCGCTTTTCTCGATAATTTATTCCATGTTTGAGCATGGAACGAAACCCGCCTTTGGTGCGCAGCCGGAAAGATGGACATTCCTCCGGAAAAGTTGGTGTTTGGCGCAGAACATCGGAAGAAGCTCTGCAGAGCGAATTTGCAGAGACACTCGGCGAAGTACGCAGCGTCCTCACCAAAGAAATGGCGCACCCCACCCGGCCTGTAGCAACAAAGCACGACAGGCTGCAGTGAGCACAAGAACAGCACTTCAAAAAGAAACGACGTGCCGAAGATCCGACGTTGACGTGACGCAATTCCTGCGTGTACGACATGCCAATATTGCATGAAGTTGAAACGACGTCAAAGTATCGCAGATCGGACGTCAGCGCCGTTTCAAAATGCAGCAAGCCAACGCGGGATTTGCAACGAGTATATGTCATGGTTTTTTGTTGCCAAATCGGCGTCAAAGTCATGCGTTGAGTTTCCTGAGGCAGTGCACATTACAGCAAGTGGTTTAAGCACATGAAAACATCTTCATCACGTCGCGCATGTTTTCTTGTCATTCGCACGTTTCTCAAAAGCTGCATAAACTGACTGTTTTCCTGCGTCTGGCACGTAACAGTGAGCAGACTTTGGAAAAACGTTAGAATTGTGTACTTCGCTGCTCTGAGCGAAGTGTGCGGCAGACCGGTTCGGCCATGAGGCACACGGCTGATTGGCTGGTCTCCATGAAACCTGTTACCATTTGCAGTGGAAGCCTCCACCGAAAAGCTACTATTACAAACATTAGAAAAGTCCCCTCCACACTCCGATCTGTCGCCTCATCGTGGCGTGGGGGTGGCAATGGGCGTCGAACTGCGAAGTACAGCGGAAGTTCATCTTCCGGTAGGGCAACCCAAGCTGTGAAGGAGTTTGACATTTGCCTAGCTAAGTGCAGACCGGCTGCTAGGTTGACCGCACCTGGCAGTATGTCGCTAGTCGGTACTACTCCTGATCCACAAGGGTTAACGACTACCTGTGGTGAATGCCAAGCACACCGCGGCATGGTTGCTTGGTGTGGGAGAAAAATCATCTTGCCCTGTCCAGCATGGACTCTGCCTCAGTATCCTGCACACCGGGCTCTGTGTGCTCCGACGTCGGCGACATGACAACCGCTGAGAGGCGATCAAATCTCAGGTTGCACAAGACATCACCGGATTCAGACCAAAACGATACGTCCACGACTCGCCATGGAGACTGTTTCTTGATCTGCACCTACAACGTCAGAACAATCTCCAGCAACGCCGATCTCCACGCTCTTCTCGAAGCTGCAGGGCGCATCAAGTATCATGTGATCGCTCTGCAGGAGACTAAGAAGAGGAAAGAAGAGGTAAGATAGATGAAGGACGGGACCCTCGTCATCCGTGGCGAGAAGATCCCAGGACGAAATGTTGGCGGCGTTGGCTTTGTCGTGCACCCATCAGTCGTTCACCCTGTCGTCTCGCACGAAATCCTGTCACCTCGCTTGGCTGTCCTCCGTCTCCACCCTCAGCGCGCCAGAAGACCACCAGCATCATCAACTGCTACTCACCAACATCAGCAGCTGATGAGCGCGAGCTAGACGCGTTCTACGAGAAGCTGGAGGAAGTGACCCACAACGAGATGTCCTTCTACAAATTCGTTGTTGGAGACTTCATCGCAAGGGTAGGGACAGCTGCAGAAGCTGACAACAGGATTGGAAGATTCGGATTAGGACTCCGAAACGAAAATGGCAATCGTCTCGTTGGGCTCTTGTCCGCAGCACGACTGTTTCATGCAAACTCCATCTTCATGAAGAAGGAACACCGCAGGTGGACTTGGAAGTCACCCAAAGGCACGACTCACGCGGAGATCGACCACATACTCACCAACCGAAGATGGTGTCTACTAGATGTGTCTGTAGTCCCATCTTTCTGCTATGGCTCGGATCTCCGTATCCTTCGAGCAAAGGTACGACTCAACCACAAGCTGAAGAAGAACATCTGCCATAGCTGGAAGGGGAAGAAGGATGTTGTGTATGACGTTGCCATGCTTGAGGAGTCCTTGTCTCGATATGACTGGCCTGTCCTGGAGGACCCAACGGAGTACTACCGTTTACTTCTTAAAGGACTGGAACTTGCGCAGAACGAGCCCTGAAGCCCCGCTCAACACACTTGGAACGTATCTCGAACGCCACTAAGAAGCTGCTGAGAAGAAGGAGAGCTTTGAGGCTAGATCCAAATGCATCACACATCGAGCGGCTGGTAACGAACACCAAGCTGCAGAAGAGCTTTGCAGGAGGATCTTCGCAAGAATTTTGGAAGCAGCAGATAAACGGACAAGTCTGAAAAAATGCCGAAGGGACCTCCTGGAGTATTACGTTCCGCTGACTGTACTACTGAAAGAGGACGGAACTCCAACATCTTCCCGTAGCGAGATGGAATCGATAACGCAGAGATTCTACACCAATCTCTTCCGTACGTCAACTCCCGTGCCAGACCCCAACATCCCCACTGGCGAAGTGCTACCACGGATTCTCTCTGCTGAAGTACGCACCGCAGTCGACACCATGAAGGCGGGCACAGCCCTAGGACCGGACCACATCTCGGCCGATCTTCTACGGGCTGGCGGCCATCGCCTCCACGAAATTCTAGTGGCGCACATGACATCATGCTTGCAGAAGGAGAGGATCCCGGACCAGTGGAGGACTTCACGTAGAGGTCTGCCGGGGGAATACCACCTGCCTCTCGTCCTTACTTTCATCGACTATGAAAAAGCATTCGACAGCATCGAGACAAACGCCATATTGTCAGCACTAGTCGACCAGGGAGTGGACGGATCCTACGTGAGGGCTTTAGCCAACTGCTACAAGAACTGCTCAACAACGGTGCAGCTTTTCCATCGCCCCCTTTCAATACCAATCGGAAAGGGGGTACGTCAGGGCGACACAATCTCACCAAAGCTGTTCACCGCCACGTTGCAATGGACAATGAAGTCCCTCGAGTGGGACGAAAGAGGCATACGAGTTGACGGACGATTCCTCTCCAATCTTCGTTTTGCGGATGACATCGTTCTCTTTTCAAGGAGTACCGCTGAAGCAGAGACGATGTTGAAGGAACTGAAGGAAGTAGGGAAGAGATTCGGACTGCGAATAAATCGGAAGAAGACACAGTTCATGAAGAACGCCTACAGCGAAGGGGAAGAATGGAATTGGAAGGCTCTCCCATTGCGGAGACGCCTTCCTACGTGTACCTCTCACGTTCGATGAACATGGAGAATGATCTGGAAGACGAACTGAACAGAAGGAGTAGAGCAGCTTGGGCCGCCTTCGGGCCTGTGAGGGAGGCCACGGACCACCTGACGAATCCGGAGCTCCGTGCCTATCTGTTCGATGCGATCGTTCTCCCAGCACTCTATTACGCAGCTGAGACGTTGGCTGATACTGCCACCATGTCGAGGAGGCTACGGACCACCCACAGAGCGCTTGAGAGATGTCTTCTGAAGTATAACCGGCGAACTCAACATCAAGCCGGACTTCGCAGTTCCGATCTTAGGAGGATGTCCCGTCTACGCGATCGAGCGGAATATGTGTCGAAGGCAAAACACCGATGGGCAGGTCATATCGTAAGAAGGACTGACGACAGATGGACGAAAAGAACCTTGGAGTGGATTCCAAGAGATGTAAAACGTCCTCGAGGAAGCCCTCCAAAGAGATGGGCGGACGTGTTTGTGGAAAATATGGACCAGCTGAGAAATCAGCTGGGTACGGTTCAAGAATACGGAATGGGAACTCGCGGACGGATCCAATCACGAATTGTACCAACATTTTGGATGACGTTAGCGAGAGAACGAAACGAATGGAGAAAATGCTGGGGCCTGCACGATTCGTGAGGATAGGCCACTTAAGTATCTAAGTAAGTAAGAAAAGCTTATTTTGGCGCAAAACTTTGCTCCAATTAAGTGAAGAGCATGGGAAGAACTCTTGTGCAATTAGCGGTTATTCGACTAAATCATGCAAATAAGGACTCTTGAATAAAAATAAGGGAGAGAGAGACGAGCAAAGTTAAGACGGTATTTCACAGTGTTTTCCACCAAAGTTTCGCTGAAGAGCTAGTGCGTATTGAGATACCGGCCTGGGTCTCTCCGACAGCACTTAGATAATGTGAATCACCAGAGTTCTTAAAGAAATACCTTTGCATTTGCTGCGCAGATTCGCACTGCGAAAACACTATACCATAGGGAAAGACTTGTCGTTTCCAAAAGCCCGCCTTTTTGTGGCCTTTTACCGTATAACTACAAATTTGGCGAATCAGCAGCCGCATTCGGTTGTCGCGCTAACATAACAACTGAGTGGTTTGGAGACGGTACGGTGTCCGAATAATTGGACGAGATAGGTCCAAACACTTTCGTGATGGGGCTTCAACCTCGAAGATTCGAAGACGTCCATAATCGACAACGACGGTTGCATCAACTGAAAGAGGCATACCCACAGCAAACTACATGTAAACTGGCGCAAGTCTTCAGTGTTCGTTTTTGTTCTATCGCCGACCGGCGTCATTTGGGCGAGTATACAAGTTGGTATAGTGGAAATCTCATGACCTGACCGAACGCGATCCCCAGCGCCGTGCAGAGCTGGCTACACTGCATTGTTCTCACGCAGCTGAGCAGAAGACCGGCTGAAGGCCATCATCACAGGAGATGAGAAGTGACATCCACACACCAACATTAAGCGCTGCGGGCAATGTGTTGATAATGGTGAGCAGCATGCGCCGCAGCCGAACGCGTCTCCACCGTTGAAGGCAGTACCCACACTCGGAACGCCTGAGTTCTTGACGGATTCTGAAAGACGGACACAAAAATTGGTTGAGGCTCCAATTTCCTTTTTCGCTGCGAAAAACTCGTCCACGATTTAAAGGAAGGGGGTTTTCTATTCCGCCGCGTCGCCTTAAACGCAAGTACATGAAAGAATCTTACAATTCCACGCAGTCGCCCAGTCATTATAGCGCTTTAATTCGTATGCAAAACCAAATGGACATCTCGTCCGCGAGATCGCGGTCGACTTTTCTAGAGCAATTTTCTCAGTTATAAATGACTTTTAAGCGGAGATTTTTGAACCTAAACCCATTTTTTGAAGTACTGTTTCAGAATCCTTGAAGAACTCAGAAGACGTTCCAGCGTGGATGCTGCCTCTAAAGGCAGCACCGGGGCTCAGAATACTTCCTGAGTTCTCAACGGATTCTGAAAGAGAACTCGAAAAATGGGTTGAGGCTCAAATTTCTCGGCTCAAAAATCATTCCTATCACCTCAGAAGACTCGTCCGCGATTTCACAGACGAGTTGTCCAACTAGCTTTCCGCGCTAGTTAGGGCGCTATAGCCCTTGGATATGAACAGAATTGAAAGTCTCTTCCATTTCGTCGCGATTAAGGCCGTGGACGACCCCAACAGAAAGCGCACGGCGAAAGAGAAAACTCATCCGCGAGATCGAGGAGGAGGCTTCTGGAGCGACGTTCTTGGTCAGGAGTAATTTTTGGGCCGAGAAATTTGAATCTCAGCCATTTTTCGAGTTCCTTTATCAGAATCCATCGAGAGGGCGTTCCGAGCGTGGGTGCTGCCTCTAAAGGTTTGTGCATGGTGGGATTTTTAGGCATCATCCATTACAAAATGCTGCTACACAACGCTTCCATTATGGCAGACCTGTACTATCAGCAGCTTGATAGAATAGCCGCCAACATGGCGGAGAAATGCGCAAATCATCAAAGGATCCGGTTCTTGCAGGATAACGTCCTAGGCATGGGCATCAAAAGCCTACCCGAAAAAGTAGTGAATGAGATTGAATGTGATGGTGATTTTTCACTTCTTAATGTGTTATCCGGTTAAAAGTCAATAAGATGCAATGTTCAAAAATCGGCAAGGATTTAGCCTACAGTCTAATGCATTGCAAAGCAGAAACGCCCTGACTGTTAGTGTAGCCGTTTGCTTTAACGTGCTTTCATAAAATCGGGCTCTTCAAATGGGAGAGAAATGTCGGTATCCCTGAAAATAGGCAGAATCTTAGTGATAGTACAGTAGGAATACAAAAAAGGCACTCGCCAGCGTTGCTAAAATAAGAGCTCAGTCACAAAAACTTCGTAAACAGTAGCAACATAAGCTGTCTAGTTATCACCCTCGGCGACAAATTGTGCGGCTATCACTGGGGGATGTCATTTGAATTACTTCTACCAATGATAGCCGGCACTTTATTCATTAAGGGCATGCTTGAGAAAAAAGTAGAAAAAACGGATTTATACTGAACGTGAACTTGAGATTTTTAAAAACTTAGTGGTTAATGTTTTTCGGAGTTTTCCAGCTTCCAGAGAAGTTGGTTAGTCGTGAAAAGCGGATGTATTGGACCTGCTGTTAACATGAAGCATCAGAGCAAGACATGCATTATCATTTGTAGTAATAAATGATCAGTGAGATCTTGTAGATATATCGCTAAAAAATCTTCCGTTTACTGTCATTCTTTGTATATGTGTAGCGTAACGTATGTACTGCTTTGGCTTCTGTCTATTTATAGTAATATGAATCTGTTTCATTTCGCAGTAAGTGCGAACATTCTAGGTGAGTAGATTAGCGAAAGTGCGATAAGTCCTTGATTTACCGGCTGGCTGATGACAGCAGGGACTCTTGCGGCAGTGTTGATATGTGATTGAATATGGTATTTGTGTGTCATCTCGAACTGAAACACTGCAGATTTCTGTGTTCCATCAGACACTTCGAGTAAACCAATATTTTCCGTGACACAGAAGTTGTGTAAGCTACTCACCTCTGGAAGTCCTATCACTCCCAGCGAAGATAAAGTCTCTGAAAGTGCAGGTGACAGTGGAAAGTTCCTGGAAGTAAAGAAGTAAACTTCAGAACACTGCGCAGAATAAGTCTACCTCAATTGCTCTTGTTCATTATCCTCGAGTTTTTGCAATTCTGGAGCTTCGGTACTGCTTGCATCAAGGCTGTGAAATCGCACCGCATGAGCTACCTCGTCTTTTGACACACTACCAAATGACGAATGTCTTGTACCAAGGGAGCCTTCAATTTTAGAAGAGTCAATATCTGGCATTTTGGAGGACTCTTTGGGACTGCTTAGAGTGGCTGTTTCCGAGCCCAGCTCATTCTGTTCTTCCTTTTTCGCTTCCGCATCTTGTTCATCACGTAAAGAACCATCATAGTCGCTTTTGATTGTTTCATCCGATGCCTCGCTTAATTCTTCCGTGGCAGCGCTTTGTGGTTCAATTGTTCCAGGCAGAGGCTGCTCCAGTTCAATCTCTGCTGAACCACCTGCGCCATTTTCGTCTTCATTGCCGTCCTCTCCTTGTGACGTTTGTTGAATGTTGCTGGACATATTATCATCAGCTTTTGGTATCTCTTCGCTTGTGATTCCTTGCTGATATTCATATCCCTTCTCTACTCCTACTTCAGCTGCAGCTTCATCTGATGTATGAGCCAATCCGCTAACCTCCTCCTGTTCATGATCTTCCAGCGTGTTCATCGCAGCGCTCGATGCAAGTTCAGTAGCCCTTTCTAGAACTTCTCCGCAATCGCTCGACTGTTCCACGTGCTTTTCTTCACTATCCTTCTTGGTCAATGTCAAATCACTGTCCGCCTCACCCGCTATACTGTGATCCGACATCTCTGTTGTTTCCTCTTCACCTTTCGCTTCCTTCACATCCGTAGGAGCTTCCGTGAAATCCAATCCACCGGATGAATCTTTTAACTCAATATCAGCTTCGGAGATATGTTCGCCTCCTTCTTTTACCTCTTGTACTTCAGACGTGTCACTCATTCCAACATTTGACTCAGCTTCATCAACTATACCCACATTGCTTTCCTCTTCTATGTGAATCTGGTTTAGCTCCAATGAACTGTTTCGCTTTGTTTCATCGTTCTGCCCTTCATTTTCTACTGCCTCAGCCGCTGCATGAATGACCTTTTCACAAGCCTCTTCAACCTCTGTTATTTCTTGATTTTCGTGATCCTTCTCTCTAGGCTGCTGTTCTTCCTCAGACTCTAGGTGTTTTTCACTTTCATCTTCTTCGTCTTCGGTTTTCTCGATCAGGACACTTAGTGTTTTGGATAGCTTTGCTTCTTCCGAAGTGTTAGCAGTACTTTGTGCTTCTTCGTGATCGCCCGCTTTACATCCATTATCAAAAACCATCACAGGACTACTCCCAGTTCGGTAATCTGAATCCTTCTGCTCTTCAGAATGTTCCTGTTCATTTGAAGTAAATTGCTGATTATATTTGTTAATCTGCCCTTCATCCTCCTCTATGTCTTTGATTTCTTTGTAATGATCTTCATCTAGTTGTTCTTCCACTTCTTTAGTTTGACGTTCCCCCGCTTCCTCGTCTCGTAATGAACTCTGGTTAACTTCTTCCACTTGCGGCTTTGCCTCTATTTTGCGGAGATCGACTTTCTGGAAAGGTTCTTCTGTCTGGTCTTGACGTACATCTTCGGCGTCTGCAGCACCTTCAGTAGAACTGTATGTGTTAACCACAGGGACCTAAAGCAGTTTGTGGATAAGTGCAAAAGTTGAAGAACACCTACAACTTACATCGGTTTCCACAGTTGCAGGAGTCTCCGGTAGCTGAAAAGAACTTGAAGAAGTGGCTTTACTAAGCCGTCTCTGCAGGCCTTGAGAATCCTCATCCTTCTCAAACAGGGGTTCCTGCCTCAATATAATTTTTTTTCGAGAAGTATGACTGCTAATGTCCCTTAAGAATCACCTTTGCCAGTCTATCATCGCTTAATTGTCTTGCTTGTTGTAAATCTTCTCCGGTGACGTCAAATGACAATACTGATGTATTCGACTCTTTACGCTCTGCAAGAATTTTACAAAAAAATCTAGGCGAAGGTTTTTGTAAGACTTCGCACTGATGGTGTACCATTGTCGCTCCCTTCATTACAGGTCCTCTGCACCAGACAAGATGATGTGTTAAGACGGAGTAGCAGCTGGTTAATTCTTTCTCTAGTTGAAGCGTTGATATCCTGTAAGATCGTAGCTGAAAGATGGATCGAGGTTTCTGCAAGGCTCACTAACAAAATCGAAACGAAACCTTGCTCTCGCTTATTTTCCTTTCCAATAAAGAAAGCTGGTTCTCTAGCTGCATTGATTTCTCCTCCACATCGACAAGAATGTGGCTAAGTGAGTGCACGGGCGATCTTGGCCTAACTGCCTTGCTTTTGTATTTCTTCAGGGAAGCACTCTTAAAAATATGGAAAAAATGGTTTTTCTACGAAAATATTTCAAAACTGCTCACCTTTTCTGACTGTCCCTGCTGGAGCATTTTCGAAAATGATTCATCTGCTGAAATTTGATCAACACACTTCGACGAGATTTTGATGCTAATTGACAGTACCTGTCTGTGTTTCTGCAATGGATGAGTTATCTCGGCTCCTTTCAAGCTCTTGTGCCGTTAGAGCTAACAAAGGTGAAAGGCTGGGAAGAAGCCAGTGATCTTCCATTCGATTACGAGAGAAATCCTTCTTGAATAAGAGAGCTTTTCAATTTCACTAATTTATATTGCATCGTACCTTAAGATCGTCAATAGCCTGAAGAAGCTGAGTAGGACTCAAGCCGCTGACACGAATCTGATCCTTGAAAGTGAACGAATGTACTGAGATGCAAATATTACCCAGAAATCAATAGCTAGCCACAGCTATGTGGCTATCAATTCCCTACATATGCAAACCATTTATTGCTATACATACACTCTTACACGAGTCTGAGATTCCGGCTACGACGGACCTCAAACGCTTTTGGGGTGTTCGCTTCGCTCGCATTCATTTTCGGCTAATTCTATCTGATAATCCGAAAAAATACAAGCTTTTGTGATAAACATAAGGAGTAGGAAGGAAGATGCTATCCATGAGTTTGAAGGCGTAAATGTGAAAGCGTCGTAGTTTCAGCCACTTTTTAGAAATTACACAGCAGTTTCCTCCCATTTATCTAAAAGGAATCCATTAGCTTCAAATATAGGTATAGAAGATTTACTTTTCGGGGAAAAAACAGTGCAGGTTTGAAAAATAACCTTTTCGTGGTCCGTCTGCCGCCGGACCTCTGACTTTTCCATAGCTTTCTTTGCTCACACTTTTGGAATTCCACCCAAGATCCTCATAGCTAAGCCTGCGCTTTTCGAGTAATGTTACTGACTACTCTGAACAAATGCAAGCTTTCTGTCACCAAGCTGAAGAGTGAGTGAAAAAGATGGTGTACTGTGTGAAAAATTTAGATTTTGCAACCTACGAAATGCTAGTCTAAAGTCTCCTTAAAAAGACAGCTAGACGGTTCCTTGTTTTTATCTCTGCCAGACCACCCATTAAGAGTCCGGTTGTGTGTTTATTACATACTGACTCTACAGTGATATATCAACACTGGTATTTGATAGCAAACACAGTTAGGTAATTTGGTAAACAACCAAGCTGCCTATTTCTGAGAAAGAAGAAAAAAGCCCTATTTTGGAAGACGCTTCTCTTGGAAGTGACAAGAAAAAAATAAAAACGTAGTGCACATCTGGCCATCATTCTGAACTCATCTATGTAAATTTCATAGCTTCTTGCTTAACAGGGGCCGAGAAAAAGTCCGATACAAACATCTTGAGCTGATTACTATAATAGATATTGCAGTTGATCAAGAGGATGTTATGCATTCGCATACGCGTAAAACAAAGATATACTTTTCTGAAGCTCAGTTTGTAT
>KN550157.1:11114-23096 GCA_000797555.1 Oesophagostomum dentatum | reverse complement strand
GCGGGGACAAGTTGTCCTGTCACTTTATTTTCCACACTAGTTAGAGCGCTACAATCATTTCGTATGGGTAGCGTTGTACAAACTTTGTATGTCCTCACAATTGAGGCGGTAGGCGACTCCAACAGAAAGAGCGCGACGAAATGGAAAACTTGTCCACAAACTGCGGACGAGTATTCTGGAGCGAATTTCTCAGTCAGGAATGAGTTCTGAGCCGAGAATTTTTAATCTTAACCCATTTTTGAGTTCGTCTTTCCGAATTCATCGAGAACTCAGAAGGCGTTCTAAGAGTGGGTGCTGCCTTTAAGAAGCGCTAACTTCCCGTAGAAACTAAAAGACGTTTGTCGAGGTTTCCGCCAAACGTCTTTCCGAATTCATCGAGAACTCAGAAGGCGTTCTAAGAGTGGGTGCTGCCTTTAAGAAGCGCTAACTTCCCGTAGAAACTAAAAGACGTTTGTCGAGGTTTCCGCCAAATTTTGGACCAATCACAGATTCTTCCCTAATCGTTTTGCTAGTTTTACGTTCGGTAGTCTTCGGCCTCTGGACTACCATACGTACCTATGCTTTTATGGGTGTTGTCTTGAGCCTAATGCTCTCGCAGCACTCGCTGCCCACTAGCCATCTTGTGGAATTCTCTGGGCTACCGCAGAGTTTCGCTTTGAGTAACAGCCACAAAATTCAGCTGTTGCATTCGTAAGAGCTGACAATGCCCCCATAACATGCCACTTGATTTGACGAAGCCATAGTAAATTTATCTTCAGAGGACTTACGAAGTAGTTCTTTCGTACAGGGGAAGGAGGTACTTCCTGACATGCGCATCGATGCCTTCGCAGCTCTTCTACCTAAAGATCAGTAGGTGGACAAGAAGAAGCTCAAAAAAGCTCAGCAAAACTACACAACCGTTGGTTTACCTCTGAGTTCTTCCTAGCAACCTCTTCCTGAAGACGAATCACTCGTTGCAACAGGTGGTTACCAACAGAACCACGTGTATGAATATTCTGTTTCAGTCCTGGAAATTTTGATAGCTGATCAGCGATTTCCGTTGAACGCGAGAGAAATTCTTCAGGTTGAACACAAAGCCTTGTCCACAGATCTACAAATTCTGCTATATTCATGTTTTGTTGATTTTACTGGAGTACTTTGCGGAACTATTGTTTGGAGAAATTGCATTTCTCCAAAAAATTCTAGAGCTGAAGCTGAAGAAAATAGCACAACACCTATGAATACTAATAAATTTCCAAAGACACCGAAATACATAATCCTGGCAGTCGATGTTGTGTAAACACTAAAACTGGTGTAGTCTTAAATCAGATAAATATGCGTTTCGAAAATGTCTAAAATACCGGCAGAACTACTTTTCAGGTAACTGATGATTCTGCCATATGTTTGGAGCCATTCCTATTCACCGATTTCCGACTGTTCTTTTCTCGCTCGCTTGCTCGAATCTCTTCCTCCGGTTCTTCCAGCCTTCTGCTTCCGTTCTTTTGTGCGTAGGGAGGAATTATGCTCCCTCATGACAAAAGTCTCTAGAAAAATATTCGTTTCTTTCTGGCTACGGCTTTGCCACTGACCACAAACTCAAACGCTGCTTCGACCATCACTTGAGCTTGCTTGCATGCGGTGTTCGTCTCTCCCGATTTTTTTCGCCGTCCCACTCGGGCTGGTGTTTTTTTAAAGTTCGTTGCTTTATTGTCCCAGTTCTGTTGTGGTTGCAACAGAATCGCAACGTAACCCGCTCTACTATGGTTCTTCTCACTACTTCTCACTCTACTGTTTTATTGTCGATTCCAATCTCTTTAACGCAGTCAGCAGTTCTCTTTCTCCTCATTTTTGCTCCTAGTCCGCAAAGGCGGCGACCTCTTTTAAAAGGCAGCGAATTTTAAAGGTATAAGTTTACGCTTTCGTCAAAAATGTTCTTCATCCATAGACACTAACCCAATTAAGATATGAACCTGAAAAACAGAAACGTCATTTTCACATTAAAACCAGTGCGCTTGCTTTCTGATCCACAACATGGCGTGAAAAGGGAAGGAAATTCATTCTCTCCCTACCCAGTTTTCCCAGGATACTCTATGATCCTCCACGTCACAATTTTCGAAGTTGAATTCTTGAATCTAACGACAGAAAAAGAGAAGTGCTTATTCACGTATCTTCCCACTGTGCGTATTCTCAGTAATGTTCGGGGCGTAACACCAGCATTGCCGCGGCTGTACAGCCGTAATCTGTTTGAGGCTTTTGGTGATACAGCAAAAGTGCGCTGAAACTGACTAAGCGTTCTCACAGCTTAAGCTTTGCGAATTTCTCTGTTTCTTTTCTGTTCTTGCTTATAATCAGCAAAAGCTTCGCCCAGCGATTTCCATTAAAAGAGAGCAGCTGAAACTATTTATATGCTGGTGACTAAATGAAAACAACCTTCTTACTATTCTCATTTAGTAACGTTCATTGGTTTTGAAGACTTTCTCTATAGATAGAGGTTATAGAGCTGAAATTCAGTTGAGTTGTAGAAAGTTATGAAACAAGGTATCGCTCCATCGGTCTTCACAAAAAACAGGAGTATTCTTAGGGGGGTCTCGAGTTGCTTTTTGTTGGCAGAACAGAATCTCGTCCTATAATAAAATCTCAGGACGAGCAATTCCCATCGAATGTTGCTCTAAATGTTATGCGCTGATAAGTCTACTATAGCGGTCCGACCTTTGCGGAAACAGGTTTCGTTAAAAATTTGATAAAGACGGATAAAATTTTCTTCTTGAAAGCATGCTCTACCTGAGCGTATCGAGGAATCTGAGCAGGTCTCTATGGAGGATGGCGGAGAGATAGTTCGAATATCCTCTTTTGGGGCGGCTGAGAAGATGAGTTTTACACATGAGTGACTACAGAAACAAAGGTAGCTTTACCTTTATCGGCTGCCTTTACCGTACTTGCACCGCTTTTCCTCATTTTTGTCACTGCTGTGATTGGTCTTCGAATCTTGGATTGTGGAGGGAGTGGTGAGATACGTTTCTGAAACAATTAGGCACCTCACATTTTAATAACAACCTATCAATAAGTGTAGAGGCATAAAAACTGCTCCAGAGCAGAGTTGTTATGGTAGCTTATACATGTAAGAATGTCTTACTTTCATCTGAAGGAGTTTAATGAAAAATGAGAAAGTCGCAAATGTAGACTTCAAGGTTTACTAGCGGAATACTCCAGTAGGTCTGCCAACCTCTGAGGCAGGTTTTTAGTCATGTATGCAGATGTCACTTTTATGGCCGCACATTTCAACCTTGGAGGCACTGGAAGCTTCCTAGGCAACAAAACCTAAAGCACTTCAAAAGGCAAAATGTTCGAATTCAAAATCTGAAATGCAGAGCTTTTACTTTTCGCAGCACACAGACCAAGTACAGCATTCTGTCTGCTAGATCAATAACCTGGATTGAAAGTGTTTTCCTGCAAACATTTTACCGGCAAAGGAGATCTGCGTAATATTGACAATTTTGAAAAACAAAAATTTCTCCACTTGTTCCTGAATTTTCTAGATTTAGCATTTCTCTTGCATCATTATAGCTCACTTTTTGTATGCTTTTTAAATGGTTTCATCAAATGTCTTAGGTAGGAACTCTTTTGGAGAAAGGAACCACGAATTAAGGGTTCGCTTATTTTTCAGTTTAGAAAGGAATCTAAATTGGCAGAACAACGGTTAACCTACTCCACAAAAAGATTCTATACATGAATAATTCTATGTTGAGTTATCTATTTTGCTAAAATAATTTCGTGAAGCAATAAATGACACTGAAATTGGGAAATATTCTTGCGCAAAATTTTACTGTCGTTCCAAGGAAACCAGCGAGCTTGGACAAGACCAAGATAAGCAGCAGCCTATATAAGTGGCATCAGTAGAAAAAAATGCATAGCGCGCAGGTGTATTCTTTTCTTCAGGAGGAGCTACAACCGAACTCTTATTTGTTCCCGTTATACCATACGTTCTCCTGGAGAATTCGCCTAATAGCCGCTACTCCTCATCGAAGCAAAAACTGAACTCACCCCTAGCACGGGTAGCGCGGCATCCACTACACTTCCGTTTGCGACAACTTCTTCCGTTGGATTAGCGTTCTGAATAATTTAAATAAAAGCACATCTGGAAGTTTGCATGAGTCGTTTACATTCACTATTGGTAATACGGTCCGTTTTTCGAATACGTAAGGCTGGGCTCGACCTATTCGAACCAGATCTCCATTGTGCAGTTCTACCTGAAAATTATTCACTTTTATCCGTTATCTTTGGTAAGAATCAATTGTTATGAAATAGATTCAGTCACAAAGGAGATCACACACAGTGATCGCTGCTATCGCTGCTGTAGCTGCGATAGCGGTCAAATGCAAAGTGAACAATGCAAACAGCGGAGCTGCGAAATTGACGGGCCTGAGCAGATAACCGCTGAAGCAATTAGTATCAAGTACATTGTAGCACTTTTACTTCCGCTGCTTCAGTCTGAATTACCTTTGCGTTAGAAATAAACCTTATTCTCACTAACGAATTTTTTTTCTGAAAATTGTCTCTTTTAGGGCCTAGGGGTATGGCAGCAACAAGAGTGACAGTGACTTCAGTATCGGTGCTTCGAAGCTGGGAACTACAGAACTGTAGAAAGCGAAGGCACCCCCCCCTGCTTCTTGTTAAAGGGAGCACCCACGACAAGAGTGATATTCTTTCTTTCAACGTCATAAGGTGCATTTGAATTCACCAATCGCGAATCAGCACTTAGAGGTCATGAACACAGTGAAAACATTCTCGTTTGCATGTTTTTATTTCTGCCTCTAGCCATGGTTGCTATGATGTCTTTATTAGGCGATGTTTAGGTGAATCTGCCTTTTTCAAAGCCTAAAATAGAACCAGCGACTCCAAAATTTGTAAAAGACTTCGAGCTAGCTATAGAATGTTTGAGCTTCTTTACAGTAGCTCGTACTGTATATACCTTCTACAAGACGACCACTGATAACAATGGGAACAGTTTGCGATAGGAGAAATCGTATAGTCGAATGGATCATAAGATCAGCCGCAGATAGAGCAAGGGTTTTAAAAAATGGTAAAAGTTTTTTTTTTAGCTTAAACATTCTGTAGCTAGTTCGAAGCCTCTTACCAGTGCTGCAGTCGTTCCTATTTGGGGCTTTGAAAAAGGCGAATTCACCGCCTAATAAAGAAATCGTAGCAACCGCCGCTAGAGACAGAAGCAAAAACGCAAAAAATCTGAAAATTATGCTGCGGTTTAAAGAAAAGCGAACAACGAGATCCTCCCTTTTGTATTCCACTGATTCCCCTTTAGGACGAGTTGTCTTTTCTTAACGCACTTCGCAGACGTTTGGAGATTCGAAACTGGACAACTAGGCTTGCTGCCTGTCTTGTATAGAGAGGAAATACTACAGGTCATGTTTTTTTGTTCCCCTATGCGTACCTCCACAGCAGATATAGTGAGCTTCTGCCTTTTGTGTAAGTTTAACTTGGGCGATTATAATAGCTATAATCTCTGACACCAAAATTTCAGCCAGACATTTTCACTGTCCTCCGAATAACTACTACTTGCTGTTCTTACAACTATCTTCTTCCGGAAATTCATTCTGTGACATACGCTGTGCAATACTCTCACTGTTGAAGAACTTGTCCTTATCGTCATAGCTATTCAACTGATCAGAGCTTGCCAAGACAATTTCTCATTCAGTTTTCATTTTAGGGCGATTTCACCCGAATTCGATGCATCTAGGTTGTAAGTTCCCGATTATTGTATAAAAAAGTCGGAGAACCTTTTTAATGTGGGTGTCGCTTTTAAGGAATGTCACAACAACACAAGTTTGGAGATGTGATGAGACGAAAACAAGAATTCAATTTTAGAAATTTTTATAGGGAGGGTAAACCTAGAGCAGTCATAACATGGCAACGAGTTTACTTATTCAATTTCGCTGAACTAGCCGAAGAAATAAAAAGGTCACAAGAAGGCCATGACCGAGACTACAAGCCATCAGCCTGAACCGAAATATGAAGATCAGATTTCAAAAAGTTTTTCTGGGCTAATTTAGCACCATACATAATCGTGTTTGGAACCCCTTTCAATATCTGGCAGCAACATTTGCTAACAAACTTGAAACTGCGTAATGAGGGGCAGGCCAACGGCCCAGGCCCACGATTCACCTAAAAATTGGCAAGGCCTGTAACGCATACTCTATCTTTATATTTCCGTTCGCTATTTTAGAATTCGAAACGCATGTGTGGTGCAATACTTCTTCTATAAATGTGCTAAATACGATAGGTTGCTGTGCTGACTCACTGCTACCATTAAATTTGATGGCTTAGGACAGCCTATGTCCATCCAAAAAGTCTATGCCAAATAAAGGCTAGCGAGCTTTTTCTATAGAATGGTAAAATTTAGTTTAAGTGGAATTTGCTCGAACCTTTAGTATCAACTTTGTTTTCAGTATGAAGACTTCTCAAGAGTTCTGAATTCTGATAACGACGCGACAAGACACATCTTCAGATTTGGAGCCAAAAACAAGCGGCTTCCGGTACAGCGGAGGCAAGTATTCTGTTTTGTCCGTAGACAAAGCGCACGAGTTTGCTTTGCTTCGCTCGACAACGTTCTTTCTGTTTTACATTTCTCTGCCGTTCTGTAGGTTTTGGAATTATTTACCGTATTGATAAACGCGTTTTTAAGAAGCAACAATAGTTAGAGGTTCCAGCCTACAAATCGCTGCGCTGCTAGAGATACCTTACTGCCTCCAAAAATCCCAACAACGTTAACTAATTAATCAATTAACTTTATTTGTTTACTTATTTATTCTTATTTATTTATTTATTTATTTGATTTATTTACTGGAACTGAGGCAGGACAATGACAGGCTACACGAGTGGTGGCAGAATTTCAAACGCCGAAACTATTTCTTCCTCTGTGTCCGTCATTTATAAGCCAAGACAAATGCAGAGGGCTCCGAAACGGTTATCAGCACCGTATTCATTTCTTGCATCTTCTGCTGCACTCTGTGAGCTGTCTGGGATTCGTTGTCGCTTGAGAAGGAACACTCGGAACTCCTTATAATTGTACTGCCTTCTATTACATCGCTGAAGTGGTTCTGAGAAGTAATCATCGGCAAAGATTTTGAGGCGCTTACCTTTAAATATCGCGCAAGTATTCACTTCAAAAATCCTAGCTATTCTGTTTTTGAACAGGCACAAATTTTTTCAACCCGAAACAATAGAATGTTATGCGACAGCTTGATGTAGCGATTATTCTTTAGCAGAAGCGTTTAATCAAAAAGCTAGGAGGAAGTCCTGCTTATTTTACCTGTCCGTTGACTGTGTGTCCATTGACAGAAGTGTGACCAGCCAGTGAGTGGTCTCTTAGCCAAAACGAGCCGGATTTCGGGTTCTGTTCGATGGAAGCATGGATCGGATGGACACCTTTTGCCTGAAATGCTAATGTGACAATGAGCTCAACGTCGTCAGCGATCGACGGTTCATTTGTTCACATTCCATTATTTTAGCAAATAGTTGCTGTTATTAATTAATTAATTTATTGTTGAGCTAGGGGTGCATAAGGCTTAAACATAAGGGCAGTTGTTGGAAGGAAAATGGAGCAAATTCGGAGAAACAAACAATTAACGAAAAAATTCTTAGAAAATCGGCTTACTTAAGTATGCAGGGGAAGAAAAAACCAAGCAGCAAATGGTGAATGAGCAAAAACTTGAGGGAAAGGGATCTGTTAATTCTAATTTTGATTATTTTAAAAACTCTGGCGCCACCCATGAGAAGCAGTCTTCTTCAAAAATTTCTAAAGCCGATATGAAAAGAAGCCTGCGCTAAAAATACCTCTATTTTGCTTTCCACTTGTACTAGTCTTGTTTCGGCATACACATCGACAGAAAAAAGCTGAGCCCTTGACTACTCCTTAAACATCAGACGTGCTTAGCTGTTGTAGTCTTCAGAGTTATTAATTTTCTCTAATATTCTGCTATTTGATCGTTACATCGAAATTATCTCCTCTTCCAATCTCTGTTTGGCTATGAGAGGAGGGAATTCTGATTCTCTACTATTGTAAAAAATCTGTTGTTTTACTGGTTGTCACACTTCCTACATATATGTACCTTCCGCTTGTACGCATTAGGTGGAATTGTAACTGCAAAAAGGCAAGGCTTTGACGTAAATGAACATTGTTACTTCTGTTAACTTGTTCCGCATTTCAAAGAATGGACTTAGATTTTCACCAATAGCAACCTGTAAAAATTCACTTTCAGTTCTTTGTGTAAGGAAATCGTTTGGTTGAAGTAGAAAACTTTCTAAGCGCTAGAACACCGTATGCTAGTGGGAGAGTGCTCAAAAAATAAGTACAAAAGTTCGTACTTTGGCGTTTGAATCTTTTCCACCAATGATTAGATAAACGATGAAGTTGCAGTATTTTGGGAATTCATTTTGCAATTCCCATGTATTAGGTCATTATATCGAGAAGTTCAGCTTTTTCTAATGTAGCATTTCATAGGTAGCGATTTAAAAACGTTATGATTCAACTGTTCCACTTCTTTATAATAAAGAACAACTGCGCTTTTTCATGGGAAATCTACAGAGAAATTACGCAACTATAGACTAATGTTAAGTGCTTTTTTGTTAGGTCAGTGATCATTTAAAGAGCCTATCGTTTTAGCATCAAGACATATGAACAAAGTTGACAAATACAGTAAGTAGCGAAAATGAATCGTAAAAAATCAATTTCAGAAAACTTTTTCGATGATACATGTAATAGTCTCACAAAATTCATGAATTTAGAAAATAAAATTAGTCTAAGACGGATAAAAAAGAAGGCATTCTAGCATTTTTTTTTGAATAGGAATGCATGGCTGCTCTAACTGCCGAATATAGATAAACTTTATCCGGTGAATTTCGTAGCTTAGGCCTTCTTTAAAAATTCGTTGCTTGGTAAAAGTGCTAGGCATTTCTTTTGTGATTTCATATTTTTCTAAAAAAGACAATAGTAGCCGCATTCTTTGAATTTCAGGCTGATGATTGTGTCGGATACACGCTCTTAGCTTGTTGCCTTAATTAATGAGGTCTCTTTCAGGCCAAGGTATACAAGGCCAAGCTTTCTACTCGAAAATGGACATTTCTATTTAAAGCTTCTGTTTTGATCTCAGCCAAATTCTAACAAGCTGGCCGGTCACAAAAGGCGCTTTCCCTGCATAGTGCGTCAATTTTTGTTAGGCAGGAAATAGGCACAGTCCTCTTAGTCTTTCTTTAGTTTTACATTTAAATTTTATTTAGGCTGTACCGAACTTACGTTAAGCTTGATGTCACACTTATCCGTGCCAATCGTAAGCACCTTCGACTGTATAGGGATCGTCTCAAGGTTTCTCGAACTGTATCGACGCAACATTCTTGCCACTGTTTATGTTACGCCTAAAACTTTACATAAATAAGAAATAAGTGTTGAAGCCGCAGCGGCAGTCTAAATTCCATAAAACTACATACTGCGTACAGGATAACAGTGCTCCCTGGTTGCTAGGTAATAATTAGCACAATCAATTTTCCGAGCTAAAAATAAAAATACCAAAATTTTATCCTACCGTTATTTTTTCCGGGGTGTAGCTTTTTCACTGCGAGAATTCCGAAAGGGAGCAAAAAATCAGATAAACGTGCACGTTCCGTCCCACTTGGGAACTTGGTTTTTGATAGCCAGCAAGGAGCGCTTATTTCAAGTTAGTGGAGATAATTGGCAGAGGAAGTTGTCGGTTTAACTTCTGAGTTTTTTCTTCTTCATTAGAAACGTTGAACAATAATCAAACCATACCGGCATAATCTGTTATTCCTGCCCACTTGTCCTTTGTGCGTCTGAATCTATCTAAATTACTTTTATTACTGTGTGGTTATTGCAAGCTTACGGCATTAGGTTAACACAATACTACACAAACGAGAGTAATAAAAAGCGGTAATACAATGAGCATGACGCGAAGAGAAATTATAGAATGTCTAGAAGATTAGATCATTGGATATAAATAGCAGGAGACGCTTAACGGTTCTTCCAGAAAACTTACACCAGCTTCACATTTTATCGTTAGATTAAAGGCAGCACCGAGCACCGCAGCACGAAAACGGATTTCGAGATTCAAGCAGTTTATGAATCCTGGTGGTCGAATAGCCGAAAACCAAACTGAGCGCATTGGTAACCTACTCGTTGCCGAGAAAACGGCCGAAATTTCGGTGGACCCGGTGGATCGGTTACGATGTGGGACGAGTCCGTCCGTGTCTTGTCCGTGTGCTTTGTGGATATTCGAAGCGCCATAACCACTGGGTTTGAGTGGGTTTGTACGAGTATTACATGTCCTCGCGCATGAGACTGCAGGCGACTTCAACATAAAGTGCATGTCGAAATGGGCAACTCGTCCGCGAAATTATGGACAAGTCTTCTGCAGCGATTTTCTTGGTCGGGAATGATGTTTAGCCAAAAAATTTGAAACTCGACCCTTTCTTGCGTTCATCTTTCAGAATCCATCGAAAACTCAGAAAGCGGTCTGAGCGTGAATGTTGCCTTTAATCAAAGTGGAGCGGTTTTACTTCACCCTGACATTTTTATTTTTACGCTGTATGCTTTTGTGCTATTAATAAATAGTAAAGGTGAACGGATCTTATTTTTTCCTGAGACTGTCGTGTAATATTTTCAGTTCAGAAAAGTGAGTGGCTTTGCTAAACCGCTATTCCTAGTACGTTTGAACCGTAATCCACCCATTTTTTCGTGAAAGCGTTTTGATTCGAAAATATTAGGTTGGACCAGCCCAAGTTTTTTTTTGTATTTTTTCGAATTTTCCTTAAAAATTACTCAATAGCTGACAGGAAGTTCCATGGCTACAATTATCCAAATTCTATAAAAAGGCAGGCCAGCGGTTTACTCCGCTGTTCAGCTCTCATATCGTTCGTTCGATCTTCGTTTGGGCTACTCTACAGAATGGTGATTCTAGTAGCCAAAGTACTATATCGAAAGGTGCCTAAGGATGCTTCTCGTAAAAGTATCATAAGGTCACAAACTGGAAGTTATTTCTACTGAGAAAGTCACCATACTCACAAGAAATAGCATTATTGATGGTATCGAAGCATGCATTCTTGATCTTACCTTTGAAAGTTCGAAAATCTTTTAGAGCATTACCGATTTCGGGACTTTTCGAGGATGCCAAACTTGGCAAGAGAGAAGGCAAGCACTAGTAGAAAAGTCTTTTCATTTTCCTAACACAGGGACGTTTGAGAAAATGTGGTGGACGCAAAGCAGACAAATGTGAATACTCGACAATTTGAGAAATTCCAGCAAGAAAATTCCCATTAAATCATACCTATAAGCTTGATAGCAATGCTTCTGCAATAGTAACTCTACAATCTCGCCTTTGCATCAGTATCAAGAGCATTTTCTTTTCCGAAACAAGTCTGCGAAACATGAAATTCTTGCTGGACTATGGCGCAGCAGAAGCAGAGTACGAAGCCAGGAAGGGGATAACGGGTAACTCATTCCATCTCGTACATGCATAGGTTGGCGCAAAATATTCATTCAAGAACAGTGAGCCTAATCTTAAGACGAAAGTATTTCCTGGTGCTGCGACGTATTGGAGCCTGTCTACTAAAAATATTTGGGCGAACCGTCTCTTTCTTTTCGGCAAAACCCGCTCCAAAATAAAAACGATTTTCATGGCAGTTATAGAATTAGAATTCGGAAGACACTCGTGGGAAAAGCTCTAACGGAAAAATTACCGACGAACGCATATGAAGCTACTGTTTCAGATACTTTAAATCGTTACCAACAAAACAAATCGATGCAGTGTATACTATTAATGGGTTTTAGCAAACACTGGTACAAGAGCAGCGTGTACTAATGATGGAGTCTAGCAAATACAAAAGCAGGCTGTGATGTTATGTATCGACGCTATTCTTTTCGCAGAACCGATATCTAGCTCTATGTCGAGCTGAGGTGACAGCTTGTAGCTTTTTTTCAAC
>KN550156.1:79288-93741 GCA_000797555.1 Oesophagostomum dentatum | reverse complement strand
GTTAATATTGTGGACTATCAAAAACCAAAGATTGGTGCCATTCTGCAGGCTTTTTGTGGCATGTCTGTCCATTCCTGAAAAATCGAGACTGCAGTCCAGAATCTCCTTGTCCCTATAAAAATGCCTCGGTAGAACTAAATCTTGACCAGATCCTTCCTTATCACATTGAGAAGCAGGAATCCTGATTTTTAGGTGCTCAAAGCAAACCATAGGTGCGATAGGGCGCAGCCAGGGCTCCAAAAGTGAAGGGTGTCTGAGTGTGTCTCGCAGCTGCAAAGTGAAGGGTGTCTACGGCACGCATATTGAGTAGATGCCTTCTACTGGAGGGTTCCCGCACAAAAATGCTTAAAAGTTTATTTAGGTAGTTGAGTGACCTTTGCGAGAGTATCAGGGCGACTCAACGTATAAAATGCTTTCGATCCATTTAGAACACGAAACTAAGTGTTTTTAACAATAATTAATAATTATAATAATAATAAATAATAATAAATAATAAATAATAATAAATAATAATATAATAATTATAATAATAATTAATAATAATTTTAATAATAATAAATGTTTTTCTTGGGCGCGGGAAGGGTACTGCAGCCAACCCAGTTCATCGGCTGCATCACAGTGGTTAACGGGGCTATCCTCGGCGCAAGTGATGCAGCCGTTGAACAGAGTTGGCTGTAATACCCTTCCCGAGCCCAAGAAAAAAAAATTAAGTTTCGTATTCTATATGGATCGAAGGCATTTCTTATGCTGAGTCCCTCGCAAAGGTCGTTCAATTACCTAAATACACTTTTAAGCATTTTTTTCCAATTTCACAACGTTTCTCGATGAGACATCACGTCGCCGAGCCCTCCAACGAACAGGCACGGCAGTGTTTTCCTTGCGAGAACCCTACATGGGGACGCGTAGACTCATGATGCACCCACTTCCGCTTTTAATCCAGCTTCAGTCTCTGCATTTTCCCTCTCTTCCTACATTTTTTGTTCAGTTGTCTCTTCTTCCCTCCTCCTTGCAGCTTTACTTCCTCAGTCTCCAAAGTCTTTTTTTATTCGAAGTGAAGGGTGTGCGATCCAGATTCAAATCAGAGTGAAGGGAGTCGAAGCTTCTTCTTCGAGCCTTTAAAAAGCATTTCTGCGAGTTGTTCCGAAAAAATTTCACGATAGAACGTTTTTTCATGTTGGTGTTTCGTTCCGTCACAAAAATATGGCATGAATTATAATACGTAGGCAGGAAATATAAGTTATGGTCTTGTTTTCACAAACTACAGGATTTCAGTGATTAGCTCAAGTAATTCAAGATTTATGTTTCCTTCTTTCGAGTAAACTTGCCGTATATCGTTACCTCGCACGAGTTCGAATATTAGCTTCTGGCTTTCTCATTTCAAAATTTATCTGAGTTCAGCATATCTGCGCAAACCTATTTCCCTTTCTAATCTGCGTAAATGTTTTGTCGCACCATTATAATATGCTGCGTAGTTCTCCGAATCTCGCAGTGCTAGGCTGCTGAAGTAGTGCTTATATCCTTGAATCTATAATTTAGCCCTGTACAGGCATTATGCAGCAATTGTAGAGGTGAGCCATGGGCTTCCTCCGTACGAAGAGGTGCTATCCGCTAAACATGCTACTATACATAATGAAAAGTTGAGTCGGTTAGTAGTCAGTCGTTAAGTTAGTAGTAGTTAATCTCCGCAGTTAAAGCGGCTAAACCTGAGCCTAGGCCTACATCTAAAACTTAAGCTAAGGAGCTCCTTATACCTGGCTTACACTTAGATCTAGGCTTATGCTTAGGATTAGAAACTTTAATTGTGGGGACTACTGTACGAACCGGTCTCAACTTTTTATCTTGTTCCTGCTACTACTCCTTCCACTAGTCAAAAGAGTTGAACGATGTGAGTTCCAAGAAATAGGAGTAGTCGCTTCAAAATGAAGCGCGAAAGACCCACTTTCATTTCTGAAACAAGGAACTGTGAGAGCATTCTCGCCATATGTCAAACGCGACCTAAGCCATTTTCGGATCTAAAACCTTAACAGTTGCTGAATCCTTCTGTGGTAAATTTTGCGAACCCTCCCCAGATTTTAAAGTAATGCACAGCACCACCCGACACCATGTCTAGGAATATTTTCCGAAGAAGT
This sequence comes from Oesophagostomum dentatum, assembly GCA_000797555.1. NCBI lineage: Eukaryota > Metazoa > Nematoda > Chromadorea > Rhabditida > Strongylidae > Oesophagostomum > Oesophagostomum dentatum. Next base: position 91,612 of record KN550156.1, on the reverse strand, counting down.
AGCGAAATTCTGCGTTGAAGAGTGTAACGGCACTTCAAGAAATTTTCCGTTTAGTTCAAACCGCGATGAGAAGCTTAGCGCGACACAAGTAACGCAAGCGAAATTTTTTGTGATTATTCCACCCTTGCTGCGAAAAATGAAATTTAGCAGGAGACGGATAAAATCAACCAGATTCCAATGTAAAACTATTTTTGAACGTCACTGCATTTTCTCAACTAAATCTTCAGGATATGCGAAAACGAAAACGCTGGTGTAAGCAGGATGTCCGAAATTTCATGAGAAATGAGAATTGATCCTCAATTCAGCTCTCGCTTCTTCCCGAGCGATTCTTTCCTGGAAAATGCTTAACTCATTGAGCATGTCGTTTTGTCTGAAGCGCTTATTTATTTGTCTGTTTACATACATATTTGTTTACTTTACTTCTTATTTAGTTCTAAGCTCAAGATGTGTGTTGTTAATCTGGGACGATCACTGACTAGTCATTGTGGAGGGGAGATTCTCGCAATCTTCCATGTGATCCCCTTGAAATCATTTTTCAATCACCGATCAGTACCCATCAGTTGGAAGCACATTGGAGCTTTGTAGACCTAACACCTTGAATTCATCCTGGAAATGTCAAAACGTTTTAGCACCTGCTCTCAGACAAGAAAAACACTTATCAATTTGCAAGGGGCTTTCAATTCACTTGACGATGCGTCAATGTACAGTTGCGGGAAAGTGCCCAAAACAAACAGAGTGGATCCTGCAGTTTTTTATACTTCGTCTCCGATTCATAATTAGATTAGTAATGGATCAGTCAAGTCGGATACCGCTCATCTTCAACCCTAAAACTAGTAACGTACTCTGACGCATCGTCCAGTGAATTCAAAGCCCCACGCACACTGATAGATGTTTTTCTCGGCTTATAGCAGGTGTTGGAGGCTCGGACTTTGAAAGCTCTGTAAGGTTAGAGATCCAACCTCGTTTTCCGCGTATGCTCCCTTTAACGCCACTTAAGACAATCTCGACGGAAAAAATTTCTGCGAAACGCGAATGAATATAGGTTGCAAACGATTGTGTACTTCTGCGCACTCTTTTGTTTACCCATTTTTGCTTACCTTACAAAACGTTGATGTCAGTATAGAAAGAAATCTAGGACGGAAAGCTCCAGAAAACCGCTGAACTTTTCCTTCAATTTAATAGGTTAGGTGAACTTTTTCTCTTCCGTTTTGTGAATGTCTTCTAGCGCTGTTCTTGCGAGAAATCGGAGGAAATGGAAAACGTTTACGAAGGAAATGATAGGAAAAAGAAAAACGTTTCAAAATACCAAGTGTAATGTGTTTGTCAGTGTTGCGGCTATTCTCAGCTAACTTTCACGGTACACTCAACCCATGCCATGGCTAGAGCATGTCGGTCTTAGTAGCATATAGCTTTTCCGGGGAAATATAACCCTTAGTCTGTAACCTCTATGAATAATGTTCTCGTTAGATTAAAATTTGAAATAGAAGAAATCCCTGCCGAGAAGTATTGCCTTTTTGAGCGCTTGATTTTCCTTCATCAACGTCTTACTACTTCTTGCACCGTCATTATACTCCCTTCTTCCTTTTTCAGTAGGCAGCTAAAATGAGTCTTGCTTTCTCATACTCTGTCGTCCTACGCTCTATTTTCTGTTCAATCTTTAAAATCGTGTTAAATGCCTACTTTGCCGTAACAACATCACCATCAGAATGACACTGCACGACGCTGTATGTGGCTACACGGAACGCGTAACTACAACTCGATTTGTTTACATTTCACTGGCAGGGCTGGTTGCAGTATTTGGTAAACTAAAAGAAAAAATCTTTTATCCCAGTATAGTTACAACTCGTTTTAGGCTTCTTCTCGAACATTCTGCTCTTCATTCTGTTCCACAAATCGCCGACACGGCCTCCATCGCTGTTTCCAGCATTCCTCGCGCTGCTCGACGCCATACTCTGCTTCTGCTTCCTGGTTATCTTCGTCGTTGACGTGAACATGATATACCTGGAATTGCCGGTAAGTTGCTTCCTCATCCGAAAACTGCTCTCGCGATGTTCTTCGTAGTAATACACCATCACAACACTCTAATCGAATTTGTGCAGTGATATGTGATCAGTGATGTCGCTCCTATGCTATGCTCTGTTATTATTAGGTTGTTGCAAAAATAGATGCTATCTTAGGGACTTTAGAAGATCTACTCTTTACATCTTCGAGTCTCCGAGGCTAAAAATCCTCCTTACTATTACCTCAAAATCTTTAAACGTAATTTTAATTATTGATGTGGGATGAACTCTTCGAATTTTTGAGAGCATAATTTTAAAGAGGTCTGGCCGAACAAGCACATTTGCTTCAAAGGTGGAACGGTAGCGCCAAAAGGCGTAACTTAAGCTGAGGCATAAAGAGTAGTGAGTCTTGAGTAGAATCGAACTTTGAAATCTATTCTGAGCCTAGCGCTAGACACTTTTACATGTAGGGCTACTGAGGCGGCAACAAGCTTGAGTTGGGAATCGATTTCTACTGATTGCTGCTGAACGGGTGCAGGGGCTCTAGGCAGCTTTCATGGATGTTGTTATCCGGCTCAGTATAAAACGCTGGGCTTAAAAGCTACTTTATTAAACAGAAACCAGTCTTCGCTTGATAATTTCAGAGAATTTGATAATTTCTTGTCTCGCGTTGCACAGATATTGCAAGCAATCCTAGCATCCCTGATATCGCAATAGGAAAGCAAGAAGTTAGGGGCTATTCATACTTCGACGGATCCGTCATCCATGCGATGCATCCTGTGTTGAAGGATAAGATCATGACGGATATGCGTTGCGCGGCAAAGCGGTGCGATCCGACGCGAAGTGTGAATCCGGGAATGCACGCATCAAAAAAAGCGATGCACAACCAAATACGTGGAGATAACAGACAGTAATAAAGCTGTAGAATGTAGAAAATGACATGAGAACTCGTCGATAATCGTTCGCAATCATAAGTTTGGCATGTTAAAACCATCCGATTATCACTCGCATCCGTCGAAGTATGAAAAGCCCCTTAAGCTCCACTGGGCGTCATGCGTTATGCAAAAACTGCTCAGTTTTAAGCAGGAAAATGCTCCAAATTTGATATACCCTTTTGAATCCTGCGATTTTTCTGACTGGGTTGTTTTCCGTGGAATAATAGTGGTCCCGTTCTTTAACCGTTGAGCCGACTTTGCATATTTCCTTGTTTGCAAGGGGTTGGTCTAAGGTGGATCCCAGAACACCGGAACTGGTTAGACTGGGCTAAAAGCGTGAACGTTACTTTTACTATCTGTTATATGTAAGTCTATGAAGCAGTGTTTACGGTAAAGATTAAAACTGTGTTTTGAACTTCATTGCACCTAATAGAAGCCAGTACTACTCGCGTTGTTGTGAAATTTGTCATCCGCAGCGATGCAAAGTTTTCCGTTATACCACAAATGAACAGCCAAAGCTTCTGAACTCTTAAGCATTATCGTTGAAAGCAGTCCAATGAAATACCAAGGTCACAGCAAAGAGACTTCGTTTTGCAAAAAAAGGATCTGAATACATCAAATGCCAATCAGCTCAACTGATCTGTTTTAGAGGCTCTTCACCTTCTACCACGAGTACATCATACTCGCTTTTACGACCGCCAAGATAGTACAATTTCTCATTCCATATATGCTGATTATGGCAACGTTCGAACGTTACACCTGGATTGCAAACAAAAAGTAGGTGATTCTCTTACCTGGAAGATGCTAGGAAGATACTAGATCTTCTGATAGAAGTGCACATCCGGTTGCTTGAGAGGAATGTGCCAGGTCTGGTCTGGAGACAGAGGTGTTACCTACTTTAAAACATCAACTCAACCCTGCCTTAGTTTCTCCATTGATGCCGAAGTGTATCTGAAGATGTGGTTCTCTACGAAAGCGGAATTTTTCGAAATAAGGAAACAGATGACAGTTTAACGAAATATGTAGCTGAGTTCAGCCTGTCCATCGAATACTGCGTTCTGGCAGAATTCCACCAAAACGTTCAGAAATAGAGAAATATGATATCTCTCCTACTCACAGCAGCTCTGATTTTGCACAAAATGAATCCATATTTGGTGCGAGGGTTCTTATCAGAATTCGTTCAGGAATTGCCTTCTTTGTTTCATCTGCTGTATTAATAGAAATAAAACTCAATAGAATCTTTTCTTTCCAGTGAAGACATTTACGTAGTTATCCCCAAACACTTCCATACCTCACTTTTATATGTTCTGCACAGCTTCTCATGAGCTTCAAGGTGTTTTACTACGAATTCACATTACCCACGTCATGTTAATCTGTTATATGCTCAATGTTCACTAGATGAGAAAATTGTGTTACTAGCAGTATGAGTAGATTTTCTGTTGCTAAGTAGTCTGTCGCATTCAGAATATCCTTGGATCGTTAATTTTGTGCACCAAACATCGGAGCTACTGAAACTAGTTTTATAAAGCAAGGTCTAGCTGATAGACTTGCTTCTTTTGCTTCGGTTAAATGAATCGTACTGTAGCATGCGTTCATGTAACAATAGGTACAAGGAATAATCTTGAAAACACAAGAGAGGATAGTTGAGTTCAAAAAGCTTCAAACATTTTCGCTCTGCAGCAAAGTGTTCCAGTACCTTTGGTGAGCTCCTAATGTGCTAAGGCGTAAGTTTTTGTTTACACGAAGTTATGATGTCGCAGATGTCGCTTAGTTTTCTATGAAGAATACCAAAAATAGAGCATTCTTTGTACAGAAGAGCAAATTTCGGCTCAGATGCTTTTCTACGTAAATGTGCTACTGATCTAGTGCATCTATTGAGCATATTGGTGGAAAATACTCCATTTGGTATTTTTCATAGAAAATTAGGTGACATTCGCGACATTATAACTCCGGGTAAACAAAAACTTACGTCTTAGCACTTTAGAGTCCTTCTAGTCCTCTATTGTCTATCGAATCGTACTGGTCCCGTTCGTTATCGTTCCACCAACTATTTACCCTTTCCTGTTTAGCATAAAATTGTTTGCACAGATTCGGAAATTCAGCAGTTGCTTGGTTGCTTTCTTGGTACCATGAGCATTCGTACCCACTGCATGTTTTGCTCAAGCTTTTGAGAGAAAGCTCCTCTTAGCTTCACGTTTCATTGATAAATCATAAGAGACGTGCAATGTTTTCTATCTTCATCTAATGGTTTCTCATAACTTACGGTTAGCCTGAAGAAGCTGCGTAGAATGCGAGGCAGGTTTACGAGCTCTTTAAACTCTATTCGCATTTTGAGTTCTCCGCGGATTTTAGAAAAGTGAAAATAGAAGTTTCAGGTATACATTGACATTTCTAATTTCCGAATACTCAGTTTTCGGAAGGGAGAAAGGGAAATTGAAGTACATAAATAGAATCTATTAATGCCCAATCCAATAAATCTGGTGTTTAATAATACTAGAGAGTGGATAGATTAAATAGACTTCTACATGAGAAAAGTAATTGTTGATGAAAGAGTCGACAGTTCATTCAAATAATTCATATTAAAGAAACTACTACATCAAGTATAGTTTGTGACATTTAAACCGGCTTTCTCGGAATTTTTGGGGTAAGCAAGCACCCGAGCATGTGGAATACAATAAAATCAGCCTTTTTGAAGTTGAAAGAAAAAATTTTCATGTATGCGCCACTACAAATTTCCTGCATGTTGCTGCCAGAAGCACATTTGAACCATGCTTACCGAAGAAAGCCGTAACAGTCTTGGCGGCCCTTTTCATGATACACAGCAAAAAGCCGCTTTATCGTGTTCATCTGAAATCGCTACATTCGCTAGCGATCAAACTTTAAATACCGAAAATACCTTACTCCGCGCTAGCTTAGGTGCATTGTAGGTGTTTTACCAAACTTTCTTTTCCGCCTATGACACCATTCCCCTTCTACCCTTCAAACCAAACCTGACTTAATGTCCGCAACTTGGTATAAATGTGCACAGACGGACAAACTTTCTCAATTATATAGTAGTTAGATACTCAGATCACAACTTGCTATAACAAACTCTGTGGCCCCTACTAAACCCTACTCATAAACGTTACCAACAAGGAGCGAGCTTCCCCGCTGCACAAAAGAGCAAAGAAGAAGTGTGTTCGCAAGTGCAGCGGAAAATTTTAAAGGCTTCTATGGTGTTGTTGGTTTCAATTCTTCACACCATAGCTGTTCTTGAAAACGCATCAAAGAGAACGATCCATGAATAAAAGGGGTGAGGCACTTCTCGTTCTCGTGCGCCAATGATGTATGATCTAAAAAAATAGGGCTGCTATATTGCAATTGTGTAACTGCCCAAGTAAAGACAGATTGTCAGAATAGAGGTATAGTGACTAGATATTTTAAACAACCTAGCTATGAAACACTGCAAGTATTACTGCTGCAATACCCATGACTTTAGATCTTATGGTAACAGGAAGGCTCGTCCGCTATCGGTGGTCATGCTTTTCGTGGCGGCAACTGCGATTCGTGCCCCAGCTGCGACGGTTTTGACTGTTTCACATTTCCCTGACTGCCCGGATTTCTTTCGAACGCTAGCAGTGGATGTGCTGCCATGGGCCAGGGTACGTTGCTTACTTGTTCTATAAAAAAGAAGATTCACTAGAAAGAGAACTAGGCTAGGGGACCAAATTAAAGAGCAAATCTTAGAACATCAAACAGAGCGCACATTTAAAACCAGAACAGCTTCAAGAAGAATATTGGTGTGATAAAAAAAATTCTGGCACTGAAGCAGTTAACTAGGTAGGCGGTTGGAATAGTAAAGCTAAAGGAACCTGTGCTACATAGAAGCAGCCAAAGCACTGAAAAAAAAAACAGAAGCAAATTTTCACTAATTTTGGCCTTTTAAGAGTATTATAACATTGAAACTTTGAATAGTGAAATACAACAAAAATACAGTAGTAGTCGATACTATTCAGAAAAGCTGGTTTTTTTTTTTGAAAATACATTTCTGCCAAAATTCTCCCTTGGAGTGATCCGATTAAACTGCCTTTCGAGTATGTAGTGCCGCCCAATAAACCGCACTAATGAGTACGGTAACTCTTCTACAGACTACTTGGAAGTGATTTACAAATTCTAGAGCAATTTTCCCCTGTTTTCGTAATTCAACCATTTTGCTGTTATACGCTGCCAAAGAAATTTAGGAAAAATTATCGAACTACATAAGACCTCTCTAAGGTTACTGTACATTATCCCTTCTAGTAACGCCTCTACTCGTATAAGTAAGAATAAAAACATCTGCTTTACTAGAATGCCAAATATACCCCTCTAGTGCACCTCAGGCAAGAAAACGCGTGAGCAATTCTTAATATAGGTCTGTATACTTTTCCGAAGGCTGTTATAGAAAAATTATTGAAAGCATGAATCTGTTTTGTCACCAAGAAATGTCCAAGAGCTGCTTCCACTGTTTCCATGGGTCTGTTAGTTCGCACACCATTTCTTTGTTAGCTGATGGTCCAAGCTACTAATTTTCCGGATAGCTTAGTAGAACATACAGAGCTCATGTACATCTGTTGCTTCTTCGATGGTAATTCGTCCACAGAGAAAAAACTTCTTAAAAATGGCGAAAATAAGGGTAGAGGGCTATAAGTGTGCCTATTTACATTACCTGACGAGACTGAGGTATGGCTGAGTATCTTTAAAGAAGGCACTAGCCTACCCTAAAACATCATGACTATCGCATATGCCATCCGGAGATTCATTTAAAAAAATACCAAAGCGCAAAAAACCGTTTGTCCGAATACTTTTGACCGGTACTCTATGCTCTGGACCGTTTGCTGTCTCGCTTTACCTCGCCTAAACATTGAAGGAGGAGGGCATATTCCAACCACTCCCTCTCCCATCGCTGTGAAAAATTTGCACCTTACCAAAGGAAATGGAAAGGGAAGCAAATTAAAGGAAATTATTGTTTCATACAGCACAGTATGATGGTCCCTTCACAGACACCAGCTGAGGAAAATTAACAAATTTGTAAAATTGTTTTCATAGAGCTTAACGGTAAGCCAATGCACACTACAGCAATTCCTACCAAAAAGGAGACTGCAACTATTACTATTTTTCGAATAACATATTTCTAAAAGTAAGCTTTTGGTAGATCTTTTCCCCCAAAAGGCTATATACGTTCCGCAATTTTAGTAATATTGTATCTCCTTTGTATAGTAGGAAGTTCAGTAATCAGTTCAGTAGTTTATATACTTGGGACCGAATCGAATAAGCTCGACGAAAAATTCGAATATTCGAACAATTCATTCTTCGATTTTTTGAAATGAGGAAATATTCGAATAATTCATTTATTCGACATTTCGGGTAAGTAGATTACTCGAATAATTCATTCGTTCAGCATTTGGAAAATTAGCTTTGTTCGAATTATTCGTTCATTCGGTTTATAAGATAGAGAGAAATTCGAATAATTCATTTATTCGATGTTTTTAGCGAAAAATATTCGAAATCAGCTCAGATCAATTCTTAAACGTAAAGAAAAGGGAGTAGACGGTAGGGGGTGCGAAACTATCCATTTCCATCCTAGTTCTATCCTATTTGAGCCTATTTTGCAAAAACAACTTGGGAGAGCACTTAATAAAGGGAATTTGTGCTCTCCCATGACTACTATAGCGTCAGATGAATGTTAAGAAAGAAAAATTATACCATCTTAGCAACCGCATTTCATGCAGCTACCGAAAGCGCGACGAGAAAGACCTTAACTTTTTTGATTGTTGTAAGATATTTTTAGCCATTGTCGAGTGATTTCTATGACGTTTTCTACTTGTAAGGCCGAAACTTCCACAACATTTAAAGCAACACCCTCATTTCGGAAGAATTAGACTTGATGACGAGATCAGAACTGCAGTCAAGTTCAGATGGATGGGGTCGGACGAGTTCTGACATAACTGCAACGATGCTGCATTCACATCGGTGTCATAATAATCATACTATTCAATTCACATGAAAAAAGGATTCTTCCAACGAAAATGACAAAACTGCTTAGAGAATCGTGTTTTTTAAACGAATATGATTCCCAGATGTTAAAAAGGAGCTACAGTGACCTATCGGTCCAATGAATTTTGCAATGAGTTTCCTGACGTGTTTGAGCTTAATTTGTACTGCTAACGTCGAGCATGTAGATATCCTTGGGTCTTAGTGAAGATTTTTTGAAAGAGCAAAGTTATTCTGTAATTTTGCACGTTCGATGTCAAATATTCGAATCAAATTATTCATTCGTTCGAGTTTTTTTGAAAAATGATATGTTCGAATAATTCGTTTGTTCGATTCTTCAAAAATACATGTTACTCGAACTATTCGTTTATTCGGGATTTTGAAATTTATATTATTCGAATAATTCATTCATTCGGGTTTCCGAAATTGAGCAATATTCGAAATATTCAAAAATTCGAATTTTCTGAAAAAAATCGAATTTGCCCAAGTACAGTACTTTATAGTGAGGTGAACGATTTACTTAAAAATTACTAGCTTTTGCAGTTGCACTTGAGAAACCCCAACTTTTTGAAAATAACGGGAGAACGAAGTCACTGTCCTTGTATGGGCACTGTTATGATCTCAGCTTTTTAAATTTTCTAGCTTATCACTCACTAGCTGCTGAAGAAAAGTTCCTCAGCAAAAGAAAAGTTTATGGTTAGGATCGATCATCGTTGCGAGGATACCGCACGCATTTCACTTGTGATCTGTATTTTCAATAGTCAGCGATAATAAGCCGCCGGACTTAACGACGGTGTGAATCTGTTCTGAAATTCTGCTGCAAAGCATATATTTAGGAAAGCAGCATCTACATGGCCTTCGACCTTTATGGGATAGCGTTTCTTCAGACCTTTTTCCCATTCGTCGCACTGATCACTCTCAACACCATCATCATTAGGAAGTTATTTCAGATCAACAGCAAAATTCGCAAGAGTAGTTTTGCAGCCCTAGTAAGTTAGTTTCGCATATGCTTTCTACACAGAGTTTTTGCATTTGCGTCGTGCCTCACTTACCATAGCTTTTTCAGCCTGGAATACGACCATCTTTGCTTTCCTCGTTGAGACGGTATAAAATGCCTTCAGCAGTTCGCAGTGCCATCTACACAATGGTATGATTTTAATGTTCAAACATTTTAGCTTTGACAGACCTGGAAAGCATTTTCAAACCTACTTTCAAATTTTGTCAGTAACCTATAAGCCGATACGAATATTGTTAGATTCAAAACGACCTGTTTCCTACCTCTGCACTGTGCCTTCCTCTGTTTTCGGTTAGTGATTAGATTTTTTGTGAAGCGAAAAATCTGACCAGTAGAATCTCACTCAACATAGGCGTGTTATATGATATGTTGAAATGTTCTTATGACTAATTAGGGAGACTTTCCAAATACTTCAGAATCTACGTTGTTGACTAGGGCTCACTGATATAGTCGAACAAATAAATAGTCGAGTAGGATACTGGTAAACTCTACAGTCATTAGAGTGCTTTTCAAATTTTCCTGACATTTCCTTGAAGAATAACAGTAACATCCGGAACATTTAAGGAAGCCTACCCACAGTTAGCAATACGGTGCTGAGTTGTTCTCTCAAATTTGTTATCCGATTCTGTAGTAAATGCTTTACCAATAGGTAATACTGTAGTTTAAAGGCAGTGCGCCATCAAATATTTGGTGGTTTCTCTGGTAGAACTGCCACCGACCCATCTATCTGTGTATATAGTAATCGGCTCAAGATGTTGGTAACGGACTTTTTCTCAGCACCTGTTAAACGATAAGCTATGAAATTTACATGGGTGAGTTCAGAATGATGGCCAGATGTGCCTACGTTTTTATTTTTTCTTATCACTTCCAAAAAGGCATGTCCCAAAATAGCGCCTTTCTCTTCCTTCTGAATAGGCCGCTTGGTTGTTTACCAAACTAACTATGTCCACTATCAAATATCAGTGTTGATCTATCACTTTAGGATCAGTGTGCAGTAAACACACAACCAAACTCTTAGTGACTGGTGGAGTAGTCTGGGAGAGATGAAGGGAAGCAAAATAACTATGTGCTTTTTAAACAGATCCTACACCAATGTTTTTTTGGTTGCAACACTTAAAGTTCTTCACACAATATACCTTCTCTTTCCGTGCTCATCAGCACTGCGGAAAAAGGTTTGCATTTGTTCAGAATAGTTAATAAATTTACTCAAAAAGCCGCTTCGCTTTGAGAGTTTTAAAAGTACGGGCGAAAAGAGCTATAGAAAAGTCGGAGATCCGGCGGCACACACGGACTTCGAAGTATTATTTTTCAAACTTGCACTGTTCTTTTTTCCTGAAAAATAAGGCTTCCTTCACCTCCCTGTTTACCAATACGTATTGACCAATGGGCTGACCTGCTTGAAACTGACGGGTCTTTTTTTATCCAAATTGGAGGAGGTGGCTAGGTAACCTCTCAAACTTATTGAAACAACGACTGTTTCACATTTATGCCTTAAATCTCTGAGTCTGGGATAACATTTCTCTTCTTACTCTTCGCCTTTATTAGAAAAGCTTGAGTTTTTTCGGATGGGAAAATAGAATTACCCGAAAATGATTCATACCTTCCTCATAAAAAGCACAACTCTAGAAGTGCGAGCGAAGCGAGCACCCTAAAAAACTCTGAGGTCCGGCGTAGCCGGAATCTCAGACTTGTTACTGTATAATTTTGCCACAGTAGCAGCCTCAAAAACCTGCTCATTTTAAAGGAAAAGCATTATCAAGGGGAGCCGCTGCTCATAAAAAATTACGATACAACCGAGAACAAATGTCGACAGAAGGCTCTAAAGATGGCGCAGCAGTTTCGTCCTTATCGAAGGTGTAACCACAGAAATACATTCAAACTGTCTAAGAGCAAGTCTTAGGAGGTATAGTGCGTCCGTAGTTTGACGTGTCGTAGCTTTTATACCGGGAATTTCATCTCCGACAAGGGTCCTTCCTTAGAAAAAACAGATTTTGGATACTTCTTCTGTGGTAGGGTTATAGAGCGTGCCGAGCGTGCCTTTTCTGATACTTCTACTAGAAAAACTCACCAATAAATTTCTAATGGCATGGCGTCTCTAAACCTGGTCTACCAAGAGAACAAGTGCGCTCGCCTGTGCCGATCTCCCCACGCTCAGAGGAAAACCGCACTAATTTTTTGGCCAACTGACTGGAATCGTAAAAGTTCACCACATCCTGTAAACAGTTCAGTTGATTTTTATTTGAATACTAGCTCGTCAAGGAGCGTTAGAATATTGAAATGAAAAGGCTGTCTTCAGATGCTCCTATTGTTTTTTAATGCTCATTCTTTCCCCACTTTGCATATTTTACAGGTAGCGCTCGTTTCA
>KN550154.1:48160-61475 GCA_000797555.1 Oesophagostomum dentatum | reverse complement strand
TGCTTGCATTTGCCCATATGACAAACGGTACCGCTTACTGGACCGCAAACGAACCTCGGATTTGGTATCGCCCCCGAGGCATCAGAGTCGGGAATTTTGCTAGTCAAACACGCTCTTCCGGCATTTGTACTGCCAAGCGGAATTTTTTGGTATTATCGAGGAAAAATACCAGACAAACAAATTCTTCCAGGGAAATGGCTAGTCACACATGACTTCCCGTCGGATGTATTGCTTCCAGAACATCAGAGTACGAGACATTATTAGTGGAAACTACGATTAAGGTTTTAAAACTCATCTCCTCAAGGTTTTTATTAGCATACAAATTATATTTGAAAATTCTGGTAACTATTCAATAGTTGACTTGTCAAAACAAATAGGTAAAGGCAACATCCACGCTCGGAATGCCTTCTGAGTTCCCAGTGGGTTCTGAAAGCCAACTTCAAAAATGTTTGAGGTTCAAATTTTTCAGCTTAAAGGTCATTCCTGACCAAGAAAATAGCTACAGCAGACTCGTACTTTATCTCGCGAGCGAGTTTTTTATTTCTCCGTGCGCTTTCTGTTGGAGTCGACTAACCGCCTTATGGGCGAGGACACGGAGGAGACTCTCAGTTCTACTCATTTCCAGGGGTTATAGCACTCTAACTAGCGTGGAAAGCTAGCTGGACAGCTCGTCCACGCAATGGCGGACGAGTCTTCTGGAGCGGTTCTCTTGGTCAGGAATGACTTTTGAGCCGAGAACTTTGAACCTCAAAAATTTTTCGAGTTCGTCTTTCAGAATCGGTTGACAACTCAGAAGGCGTTCAAAGCGTGGATACTACCTTTAAGTGTACGTACGCTAGATGATATATATGTGCCACTCTTCTACATTTAGGTTTTTGATACCTCTCTAGAATTCCGTTCCGGAAGTAATCTACAGATGAATGTAGGTCTACCAACAACCACGACTAACTTCACACCAAACCCGGTAAATGTTCCGTTATAGAATTTCGTATTTCGAATAGCTTCTTTTTCCTGTGCATTTTATGGGTGTTGCTGTCCAGAACGCTCACTGAAGTGATATCAGCTTACAGTAATTGAGGACTAACCTTACACAGTCCACATTCTAGTGGGCATATACGTTGATAGTGCTTGTCGTTGCAGTTTCCACTTTTTTTCCCCAATGCACAATAATCATTGTCTATGTTGAAGCAGTTCTAAAACAGTGTCCATTAATTCGGTACATGTACTGTTATCCCTACTGCTATGTTTTCCAGTAAACTTGCCGAAAATGGCCGCATTTTTTCCTGCAATATGACAAAAGTATAATGATTTTGCTCGAAAGAAGCCTGCACACCGTCCTTTTGTGATATTCAGAACAAGCACAGGTATGTATAACACCTTTCTCAGAGGCCAAATTAGAAAAAAAATTTTTCTAGAAACACAAATGCAATTTGTCCAGAGGACGCAGACTTATGATGCGGCGGGCGTATAAGGCAAGCGGCGAGATGCCGACTCCTCTGCCCCGCTGCTAATCGATAACGACAGCTGGTAGCAGAGGCAGGTGCGTTGGCATCTCGCTGACTACCGTATATACGCCCGCTGCACCACTAGTCTGCTTCCTTTAGACAAACTTTAGTTGTGCAACGGCAATGCTATAAACATTTAGAACCGAAGTGTTCTCTTATTTCAACGCCTGAGTTGCTAAAAAACGCCTTCGCTATTAGGAGAATTTTTCTGCTGAAACATTACTCAATTACATGCTGATCAACCTAATATTCCGGGATTAGTGTTTACAGCTAAAAACTGCTATTATTGTACTGTCTTGTACTTTCCAGCCTATCTGCAACATCACAAAGACAAATTTTTTCCGTGAGATGACGCAGCCCTTGAAACAATTGTTTTTTTTAAAGATCTCATCATCTGTGTTAGCCAGTGACCATCGCAGAAATTTTTTTCGGGGCCCCCTCAGACCAAGAGTGGGCGGGGCCGGGGGCGTAGCCGAACAAAAATCGATTGTAAAATTTTTAAAGATGTTTTTTTTTAATTTTAAAGTAAATGTCAATATTTTAATCAATAATTAAGATTATTTTTTTAATTGATGCAGCCATATCTACATCCAGAAACACAATAAAAAGCGTTTCTAAAAAATCTTCTTACGTCCATAGCCGTCAAACCCAAATCCACTTTTGATGCACCGTCTTGGATAACTATCTTCTCCTAAACAAGAAGCATTACTACAAAGTTAGACCAGAGGAAGCAAATATTAGAAACTTTTGACTGTTCTAGCAGATTTCATGTGAATCTTTTTACTGTAAGTGAATACATTGTTCTACAGAATAGAAAAGCTACAAAAAAGCGTTTCGATGAAATTTCCTCACATAGTCGTCCGTAAACCACCTTTGCAGCAGTTCATTCAGTTTCTTGTCAGCGGTTACCGTTAGCAACGTGACCTAAATGGGATTTTTACAAGGAGAAACGAATCCTTGATATGTTCAGTTTTGCTACGTAGCCAGGGAGAAATGATGTAAAGAAGAATTTATACTTATAATGATGGACAATAGTGAAAAGGACTTCAGTACTGCCTTCAGCAATTGTAATATTTTTTCTAGCCACGAGTTTTATAGGCACTTTATTATGTTCGCTCTTTAGGGTGAACGCAGTTTACAGAAAGTGAGTGAACTTGTCCTTATTCGCAGCTGTAATGGCCATGTACCTCGTCCTACTGGTACGTTCGGTTCATCCGGATAAGAAGTAGTTCATCAGCTCACAAGTGTTTCATAACCATAACAGAGAACAGCTAACACTAGTAAGGGATCTGTGAGAACGTGCGTGGCACAGAAGAAAAATATTAGGTTACTGGACAGTATCTAATCTTTGAGAGAGAACATAGGGTTTATTGCAGTCAGCTTTGTAAGTACTCTTACTTAACAATTCGCGTCCCTTCAATCATGACCTAATCTCTTTTGGTGTTACTCGCTTTTATTTGATCAACTCGAGATCAGGGGTGTGCAAGAGTATAATTCTAAATTCCGTAGAATGTAAAACCTGAAAGCAAAGGCCAAAATCGGCCGTAAAGCCTGAAACGTAAGCCGTAAAGCTGTAGCTGTACAGCACTGCTTGCGGAAAAGTGAAAATCGACTGTCGCAAGCGTCGGTTCGGTCAAAATCCTTTAAAGCTATCTAAAACTTTATGCGAAATTATGCGATTCTACAAAATGAGACCTACAGAAATTTATTACAGCTTCATCATCTTTTCCAGAATTTCTTTCATTTTTCGCATCGAGTTCGCTACATTCCTTTGCAATCAGTAGTGGTTTTCGTAAAAATGATGCGCAACTTTCGCTGTGAGCTTGACTAGAGCAGATTTCGCGGTCGTGATTTCTATATAAGAGTAAGATGATTGAATGTATCATAGGTATTGCGAGCAGCAGATAGCAGCTGCAGGAAAATTCCAGATGTTTCCAAGTATTTTCAGCGAGGCGACGCTTGCGATCGTCACTTGGCTGAGCAACGGTCGATTTTCAGCATTCCGTGAGCAGTACTGTACTGAAGGTTCACCTCCTCTAAGAAAATTTTTGGAATGTGCATATTGTTCCTTGTTCGCCTTAATACTACGAGGACCAATTTCTCTAGCGCAGTCTTCAAGCGTGATGACTCAGAATATCACAGCTCTAAAGTGTTCTACATTTCTTAAACTAGGAGGCAGTACCATTTTTTTGAAATAAGTGCCATTTCCTTGCATAGAATAGGCTTGCGCTTGCAAATAATTTTATATAAGTTTCTATTTAAATAACCAACAAGTCATAAAAATCGTACTTTTTAGAAAGTCGATTACTATATGTACATGCTTTTAAGAAGCTCTAATGCAGCTTTGAACCTTATCGTACACTTTGATAAGTCTGTTGCAGCGCATATCCTTCTATATATAAAACATGGATCTTGCCACATTTTTCAAAAAATCGGCCAAATTAAATATTCGCGCCGAAAGACGTCAGTGCAACTGGAGCACGCTATCTTCCATTGGTCCGTTCCGGATGATAGCATTGTCCATCAACGTCATCAGTGCGATTCTTGTGCACAAAGGGTGGTCCAGTTAAAGACCACCCAGGCGCGGACCACCCAGCGTCTGAGAGACGGACCACCCACGAAGAACTCGAAAATCGCGGAATTCTCGCGATTTTCACTGGAATTTTTGCAGATTGAGGGTTTTTGGGCAGGGAATAGCCTAGATTTCATCATAAGGCCCTCCCCTTTGATAGCTGATGCTTGACCCTCCGCTCTCCGTGCATTTCGAGTTGATTTCTGGGCTTTTTCCCCGGGCGTCGCATGAGAGGAAAGCTCTGCTTTCCTCTCATTGGGGCGCGCGCGGCGCAACTTTGGATGCGATATTTATTTATCGTTTAAGCGGCACAGCTAATATTCTGTGCAGTAGATGTGGTATCGCATAGAATTGTAACGAGGAATTCGTACGTGCGGACAATTTGCTTACTCGCGAGGTTGCTCACCAGGTCACTAGTCTTAGGAACCGATCAATTAAATTTATTTATAACTCGAGCGTTCTTCTTCGCGTTGTAAACCATGATAAAAATGGTTGCTATTATTCCTCGCTGTTAAGTCTATTGTGTTTTCAATTCTCTACTGTTGCATGGCAAACTTAGGAATATCAGCTGTGGTAGTTTAACAGAGGAATGGTTTTTGATAGAGATACTTTCAGAATACAACTCACTTCTCCTATTTCTATAATTCTAGGGTATAAGGTGGAAAAGAAGAAGACTTACGACTAGAAGGAGGGTGCAGCACTTCATGGTACCCGCAAATCCGGAATGAACTGATGGGTGACATGTCGGGATGCTTTTGTACAAATGAAAATATTCGACGATATAGCTCAGTAATCACTTAGAGCTGAACAACGTGAAATTTTTACTTTTTGAATACCAGCGACAGCATGCACTTGCAGTTCTCTTACATGCACTTGTTGAATATCTGCTCACGCTTTATGATACTTCACACATATTCGACTATCCGAAATAAGGCTTCTGCCTCTTTAGGTTACTCTTCTCGTAGGGGACCTGTATTCAACCTGTTAGTTCGCTGTATAGGTTCCGCATAATTACGGAATAAAGATCGCGCTATGCGCTGGAGTGGTTTTAGAAAATATTTCAATTGCAAAAACATGGCCCATAAAAAAGCCTTTGAAGCTTTGACATGAGCCTACTCCATCCAGTATTAATATAAAGGATCATCGTAATTCCTAGTAGTTTCCTTTAATTCAATCCGCTGCCATAGTATTACTTTCACATAGATTCCAGCATCCAGATAATACTTCTGGGATACAGGTTTGACTGATCACCGATACTCGACCTATAAGGTCGATGTATAATTTCCTTGTGTACTTTCGGGGCAAATGCTCGAAGATTCGAATACCATATCATAGGCAGGGTACGCAATGATATTTTGTGCAGAATAGTTCAGTTACACTAATCCGTCAAGCCGAAAGAGCTGCTTCCATACTAACTCAAACATACCTCGTTTTCTGAACATGCAATAAAGTGGTTTAACGACGAATGATGTATAACCAAACACTATAAGCATTGTACGAATGGGATTAATTTGGTCAAAGCACGATCACGATACGAAAATTAGAGTTCGCACTCCTTATATTATTCAAAAATGCTGTCGAACTTGACATTCGTGCCTGATTAATGCAACTTAAACTGGGTCTTTCCTTCATTCTCTCGCCCAGGTAATCACGTTTTCTGCAAACGTAAGGATGGGGTCGGTGTTCGGCTAGAAGAGGGTGCTCCAATTATGGGCCATTCAGGTCGGACCACCCAACGAATGCGAATACTCAGACTTCCTGCCACTTCACATGGTTGAAAAATGTTGCCAAATATGACACTCGCGCCGGATTATCCAATTTAAACTGGATCGCGTTTTCGCTTTTCGGCTCATTCATGTAATATGTACGCCATTGTCAGGATAATGTTGGTGTTCATCTAGAAGGGATGCTCCAATTGTGGACCACCCAGATGGGACCACACTACGAATACGAAGACAGAACGCCGTCAGAAACTTTTAATGTCGTAGCAGATTATGCTTAGTGAAGTATGAACAAAGTGCGGTTTTCTGTTTGAAAGTAGTCCACCGTTCAGCTCAGACTTCTCCTGTGCGTTTTTGAAACTCAATTTTATCTCCTCTCCTCTAGTTGGGGCGCATGACGTTTTAAAGCAGTGATTGTTTCAATCCTTTTTGGTAGAATGTCGCCAGTGGTAAATGTGCTGTAGAGCTTATAAGTGTATTGTACAACTTAACATAATAACTATATGAAACATAATATGACGCATTGCTGGGTAGGTCCCTTGAGTCGAGTTTTGCTTAAGGGACACAGCTCGCATTCGATGCAGGAAATCGTTTTCGCAGAAAAGGTTTATGCAGATTCTAAATACGTAGTGGTTTAATCGCGATATTGCTCATTGGGGCTACTAATTTATAGGGAAAGACGGAATACTGTTACAAGTCCTTCAGTTTTTTAAAGCGTTTGACGAGGAAGACGCAGTTTCAGAAAATCTTTGCAAACCTTCCCGCTGGTCCTGTCTTCAAGCTTTTTCCTACAAGGTAAGGTTATTTTCCGAAGCTCAGCGAGTTCAATTTTCTAATGTATTTCCGGTATATTCCAAAAGTGGATATTCAAGAGGAAATTTTCACTGTGTTTATGCTTGATCCCACTGCTAAGTAACCTATTCTAAATGTATTAGTGGTCATCGGCTATTCATATCACTCTATAGGAGTTTTTGCACACAAGAAAGCGGTAGTTGTAGTGGAGATCATAGTATATTAGTCATTTGTAAAACAAAAGGCTTTGCTTCAGAGAGGTTAAGGGGGCACTATGGAACGTGAGCGTATTGTTCATGAGAAAATTGCATAGCAGGCATACTTCTCTATGGAAAAAATCTGGTTACGACTTCTCTAGAACTTTTCTATAAGCTTCAAAATTTTTTTTGAAATTGAGCAAATTGGAAAGTTTCCGCTCAGATATTCCTAAAATGCAAATTGAATCTCTTGCTGTTTGTTAACCTCGGCATTCTGATACTAATGAATATTAATATTAACGCGACTAAAAAGCATTACATCTACTAGGTGTGCGGTTTTAATCTATCTCCTGAATCTGAATCTTTAAAATGATCATGTTTCCATAATTTTATTACAAACACAAAGCACATATTTGTGGCACATAAAAGTACAGAATTTATAAATCCTCTCTTTTAACTTATCTGACATTTTTAAGGTAAACGGCTCCGCTCAGCTTTTCTTAGCTTCAAAATTTATTTACTGAGCAGATTTTTTTGTTTTGTTTCTTAAAAAAATCAGCTTTGTGAAAATAAATCCTTCCATGCAGTTGTACACGGAAGTGTTGGAAGAATTGCATTGCTAGGACTGCACTACTCGTGGCAATATACTATTCATCGTTGCCAGGATCGCCAGCAACGATCCTCCCACATTATCGACGTCCACAGTCTCGATCTCCGACGCTCATAAACAGGAATAATGCTCAAAATCAGGATAATGTGACATTTGCCATTCTATGAAATCCATTCTCCATATTAAACAAAAGTCTGGACGAGAATTGTTACTAGAAAACTTCGATGAGTGCAGGGGTTTATCGCTCAAACATCTTTTCACCACATTAATTTCTTTTAAGTACTGCGACGTTTTTCAAGAATACCACGTACACATATAGGTTCACGGGATGCAGAATAATGTGCTTTCTTCCCATTGGTTATCAGCTTTTTCAAAATACCACTACACAGCACAGAAATGCAAGATTAGATATAATAAAGCTCTTACGCAGAGAAAAGATTCGAAAAATTACAACTGTAGGATTACTGAGCTAATGTCTGAGAGTGAAGACAAACGGATTCTTCCCAGCCTTTTTCTCAAAGGCAGCATTCACGATAAAAAATGTTATATGGTTTGTACTGCGAAAGCATTTGTCCGTCCATGTGCAAGAAGAGTGCAGAAAAATTCCCGTGAAAAGCTCGTTTTTCTTCACAATTCAGCCACAGATCAGCCAAGGGTGCTGCTGTTCATGCCCACCCCCTTTTTTGACCAGGCCTACAGGGTGGTCAAAAAGGAAAGCTGGAGAAATATGGTTAAAATCACCACATAGATGAGGATGGGAAACTGTAGGATGTGCACGTGGTCAAACTGGCCAGTTTTGCTTACGTCAAAATCTTTGAGCGGACGATTTTCCTTGCGGTCATCTTGAACGCCCATCTGACCGGTCATCTTGACTTGGTCCTGGTCAAAAACAGGGGCGGCGGTGTACACGATAGCAGTTGATGTGAAGCCGAATTCCGAAAAAAGACGGAGGTTTGACGCGTATTCTTTTGCAGTAGTGCTACACATGAACAGAGGAGGACTTTCGTGACAAAAACTGGAAAACATTTTTTTTATCGTGAGTGCTGCCTTTAACTGGCAAATACAGAAAGTGTTCGGTCGGTGCGCGAAAACAAGAAATGGCATGGTCGATTCGATGCATTCTCTTTTAGAAATTTTGCAAAAAGTGGACATCTGAAGCGCAGATCCGGACGAGTTAAAGGCGCTCAAAACTAGCAGAGCGCATTTTTTTTATAGTGATGCAAATTACTATTAAAACAAGTGTGTAATTCCGACTACGCTGGACCCCGGACTTTTAGAGGTGCTCGCTTCGCTCTCACTTCAGGAATCACCCTGTGGTTTTCGTAAAAAAGGCTCGAACCATTTTTAGATAGTTCTATCTAATAATACGGAAAAATGCAACATTTTCTAATAAAGGTAAGGAGTAAGGAGGCAGATGTTATCCCATGAGTAGAATTTTAAAGCATAAATGTGAAGGGGTGTTATTCTAAAAGATTTTTAGAATTACTCCTTCCGGTTCCTCTCATTGGCCACAACGATTTATCAGCTTCAAGCAGATTGCATGTCTGTAAACTAAAAGCGGAGGACGCCTTGTTTCTTTGCGAGAAGAAGAACACTGCAGATATTATGGAGCCTGATTGTAGGTGGATCTTTGGCTTTTCCTGTAGCTTTCACGCGCTTTTGAAATAGCACCGCGATTCCTGTGCGAATTTCATTGACTGATTTGAGCAAATGCAAGCTTTTTTTAACCAGGCTGAACAGCAGGGAAAGAGAAGTTGTACTGCTTAGAATTTCAAATATAGGACTTCCAAAACTAAAAGCTAAACTCTTTAAAAAGCACAGAGCTGACAATGAGATGTTACTTCCTTCATCTCTCCCAGACAACACCATTTTCTAGGATACTAACTGTGTGTTTACTTCATACTGGCTCTACACTGATAGACCAGCATTGATACTTGATAGCGGACATAAGTTCGTTTGGCAAACAGCTAAGCGGCCTATTCCAGAAAGAAGAAAAAGTGCGTTTGGAAGACTCCTTTTTTGGAAGTGACAAGAAAAAGTAAAAACGTAGTGCACATCTGGCCACCATCCTGAGCTCATCCATATAAATTTCATAGCTTATCGCTTAACAGGGGCTGAAAAAAAGTCCGTTACCAACATCTTGAGCCGATTACTATAATAGATAGATGTTTTCTCGTAAATGCGAGAATGCTCTATTTCATAGATACCGATGCCTACAGAAATCAGAACTACAGAGTCACTGTTAGGGGCTTAGTGCATTCTCACGTTGGTCAGCAACCGTCTTGACCGTAATTTTCATCACTGCAAGAAAATGCGCTCTGCTAGCTTCGAAGCATTGTAACTTTCGCGGATCAGCCACTCGGATATTGATTAATTTGCTTATTTGCTAAACAGAATGTGGCAAATTCGGTTGTATATACCCTTTCTGTGGATGGATCCAACGCTTTATATAATTTCCTAGCTAATTCCAAGATTCACTGACTGACAATAACTGAATTTTTTCGATTGTTAGGAAATTTAGTTTTTTAAAGAATTTTCCGTCTTGTGAGCGAACAAAAATTGATGTTGCGTTTTTGTAGATGTCGTTTCTTACCGCATGTAACAAAATATATTGTGTGTGTTTCTTAGGAAGCATTGTGTGAGATGTTCGCATGCTTCTTCTTTCTTCGCATGTTTCACGATTTTTTCACTTAAGACTTCACAATATCTAATAGTATAAACGACAAATCACCAGAGAATCTCAGAAAATTACCACAATTTATTGCCAAAGTTATCGGTTTATAAAGTATCGTGTAGTGTAGTGTCGCGAATTTCATTAAAGGCAGGACCCACGCTCAGAATGCCGAGCTCTCGATAGAATTTGAACGAGGGTCTTAAAAAGGCTTGGATTTCCAAAATCTCCATTTAAAAATCACTCCCGATAGCAGAAATAGCTCTAGAAGAAATGTCGCGCATACCTGCGTGATTTCGCGAGCGAGTTATTCATCAAGTCCCGCGTTTTTTGCGAAACTCCATGTTGTGTACATCGCGAGAACGTGAAAGAACTAACGGTTCCATATATGGTCAATCGTCATAGCGGCTCAGCAGCAGACTCAGGACAGGATAGACAACTCGTCCGCAGAATCGTACAATTATGCGCGGCTTATCTTCCGGAGCGGTTTCTTCCGTCAAAACTGACTTTTGAGCGAAGGTTTCTGAATCGTACCGCTTTTAAAGGAACTCTTGGATTGTCAAATTGATGGATGTCTTTAGATATCTAGGTGTATTATATGGCAGTTGCAAATGCAGAAGCCTAAAGTATTCCAGTGTGGACTTCTTGTCAAGTAAACATAGACAGATGTATTGTTTTCAGAACTTCCATTAAGCCCAGAGTAAATTCTGAAAACAGTACATTGGTCTCACCAATGATATAACACACATTACTAGTGAACTGTAGTGTTTTCAAAACTTCCATTATGCTTAGATCTACTGCATTAGCTGGTAGAATGGCTCTTCTCTATTCTTAAGCCTCTCTTTAAAAAATCCATTTTCGCGGAATGTCTAGGTAATTTTTGGGAACCCTAGATCAATTCAACATCGTGAAGGTCTGCTTGAGCATGCCAGAGAAGAATATAGCATTCGTTTACTTTGTAATCAGGTGGTACATGCATACCAAGCCGTACATCCAGAAAAAAACAGTACATAAGAAACAAAAAAATCCTTTGGGAACGGAGCCAGCGAGAGAGAACCTCGCTTGATGAAGGAGAAATAATGGGATCACCGTCATTCTACAGATATTTTAAGAAGACGATAAAAGAATAACACGTTCATTTCTACTTTTAGCACCACAAATATAGTAAACTTGCTTTACTTTTCTCCCACCAAAAGTAGACTGCTTATTTCTGTTTTCTGCTGTAGGAAGGGTTCCCACTCGGCCATGGAAAATTACCGAGCTATGCGAAGCTGCTCTCTTTTTTGCGGACTATGACTAGTGAGGTGGGCGGGGCAAGGCACCTAAGGGGATGATGGCGGTGTTAAAGCAGGTTAAAAGGAAGGAAACTAGCATAATGTTGATCCACTCTTTTCCTTTCGACACACTTCCTTGTTTTTCGAGTTGCTTTGGACTCTCTTTGTAGTTATAGCTACGATAGTGTAGAGATGGCGGTCAAAAAGTGAAGCTTGTTTGACGAGCGAGGCGATGCAAAAGGTGAAGGTTCTCCTTTGCTATCCTGAATGGGTAAGCTGTTTTATCCTGCATAGGTGTTAGCGGTATGGCAGAGCTACGATGTTCACCATCCTCGTAATTTCAGTTCTACTCAAGAGTTCTCCAGATAAAGCTGGAGTTTAATTTTTGCTGCTCTATGGGTTTGTCCAGGAATCCATAGTTTCACATGACCATACTTGTTCAAACAAGCGAGAAGCTAGTGTGATCACTGCAAAACTACAAAAGTGCTAGAGTATGACAAGCGCTGACATAAGAACACACGTTTTCACACGTCTTAAAACTTTTCAAAATCACCGCTGGACACGGTTTCTCAGCAGGCTCTCTAAATTCAATTTTATAAGCGATCTACAATGGGAACGAGAAATTGCGCAGTTCTCTAAAATGTACGTAAGATTTCGCATCGAATGACATTAAAAAAACGACGAAAATCAACAAAGAACAACCAAGAAATCAACGTTTCAGAATCCACGGAAGAGATGATGGTCCGAGTGCGTCCTTTAAAATTTCTCGCCAACAGTTGGTAAGCCGTGACCTGCGCAGTTGCCAGTTGGATTGCTGATGAAATTCCGAGCAGGATGAACACGAGAATTAGAACAAATCCCGCTTGACGACGCAGAAAAATGCAAATAACCAAAGAAGCGTTTTTCTTTTACAAAAAAAAATCTGAGAGCTGCGCAGTTGTGCACTGCCCTAAAAATCGCAAGTGCAACGATATATGAAAAGTGATGACTACTCCGTCGTAAGAGAAAAAATCGGAAAGAGCCAAATGCTCCATTCTCGGAGAACGGTTACGTAGAGAGTGTGGAGATAGATGGAGGAGAGCACCAGACGACGATGAGAGCGGCGGGGCATTTGGCTCTACCCAGTTTTTCGGTGGTATTCAATCAAACTACATAGTTTTACATAGCATTCTGTTCCAAATTTCATTTCGACTCACTGGACAACAGCGCAACTATCAGTTCCTTCAAACTAATGGGATATGCTCAATTTTATATTTGCCACTGCTTCTTCTGTTGAAACTGCAGGATGTAACTGATTTTCAATTGTACTTGCCCTCACTTCGTCTACTGTGATAGGAAGAGCAATTCCTTCTCATTCACGACACATATTTCCTGCGTGACTGAAAGAAGGAGGACGATACTCGACGTTTCCAGCTAGCTTTCAAGGTTTCTAGTTAACCTTTGATATTTTTGTTGCGGCATCAAGGACTTTTGCTATTAGAGGGGAACACTCATAACGGTCCAAGTGTTTCGTGTCTATTTTGTCTTTCACTCCTTCTCTCTTGCGTTTACTTGCTTTAACAAAGCATTCTTCTATGCCTTTATCGGCGCCAGTGGTGAAAGTTACTCCTCCACTGTCTGAAAGTGAAGGTTGTGTTGAACTATTTCTCTACCTATCGCAGCAATAGTTTCATGTCCATCGTTAAATGTGTATCACGTGAACATTTTGGCATCAGAATGACTTGTTTCTTAGTTTGGCATGATGTGACAATATACGCTCTACTTACTGCTTCATAAGTTTTGATCGTTTTATATCTTAACGAGATTGTTAAGAGAAATATTTGGGATGTCAACTGAGGTTTCCTCCTCTAGCATTTCGGCAAAATCATACTCATACAACTCCAGCAAATATGTGAGATTGCAATTATAGCACCACTTGCGACATTTTCTCCATGCAAAATCGATGTTGTGGAATGTTTTTGGCTTGCAATAAT